>QRFJ01000055.1:1089949-1189489 GCA_006176705.1 Cocos nucifera
AGTAATCAGATCAACATTGAGGAGATTAGATTGTAGAGATCATCTACCCACGAAAAGATAACGTATTCTGAACACGTAGAAGCAGTAAAATAGTTTTACTACACTTGTTATTTTATTTTTCAGATATACATGCATATATGATACATTAGATCCTGTAGCATGTAGAGTTTTTAGTTTAGATCTATAGTTCTTGTTATTAATTTGATCAATAATGTTTTCGCTGCGTATGTTTTTCGATAAAAATTTTTGAAAGTGGGAGCTAGAAACCCTATGCGTTTTCTTCAACATCCACCAGTTGATCAATTCTTGGCAAGGGATAGTTGTCTTTTGGGCAGGCCTTGTTTAAGTCTGTGAAGTCTATGCACATCCTCCACTTGTCATTTGCCTTCTTGATGAGGACGACGTTGGCAATTCAGTCTGGATAATGTACTTTTTGAATGAACTTGATTTTGAGGAGTTTGTCAACCTCGTCCGTGATGGCATTCTGCTGCTCCGGTGCGAAGCTACGCTTCTTCTGCTTTATTGGTCGATATTTGAGATCTAAAGCTAGATGATATTCCATCACCTCTACATCAATCCTGGGCATATCCGCAGGTATCCAGGCAAAAATGTTAGCATTTCTTTGCAAAAAGGTGATGAGCTACTTTCTGACTTCTCCCATCAGGTTAGAACCGATCTTAATAGTATGATGTTTATGCCCATCATTTAAAGGAATTGTAACAAGTTCTTTGATTGGTTCTTCTCGTTCTTTTGTCAAATCATCATGGGCATCAAGCCCATCTACTGGATAAAATTTCATCTACTTTTTTCTTTATAAAGTAATAGTGTAATAGTGCCACACAAGAGCTTGATCTTCTCTAACTTTTTCAACCCCATAACTGATTGGAAACTTTATTTTCAAGTAATAGATCGAGACCACTACTTGAAGTGCATTCAAGCCTGATCGATCGAGAATGGCATTATAAGCTGAGGGAGCCTTCACCATCAAAAAATCCACCTCAGCCTTTGACTGCCTTAGGTATCGACATGCCATGAAAGATAAGATTATTATTTTCTCAACTAGCACTGCATTGCCGGTGAATCCCACTAGTGGGAAAATCATTGGCCTCATTTCATTATCAGGTATGAATATTTTAGAGAATGCATCATAGAATAAAATATTAACAGAACTTTCATTATCAATTAAAATATAGCGTACATCATAGTTTGCAATATTTAAAGTTACTGCAATCACATTATTGTGCGAAAATTAAACCCCTTGAGCATCTTCTTCAATAAAAATAATGGGTTTTTCAGTTTGTTGCTTCTTCACCGACTTTGTCGATCCGCTTGCCTCCCCCCATCGATGTCCCCCATAGTGGTGTTGATTATTTTGAGTGGAGACCAATCTCCCTGTGGCTTGTCTCTCTGAGATGGCTCAGACTGGGGTAGGGCCCTTGGTCGATCTTTCCTTCTTTTCGATCAGTACCTAAGAAATCGATCCAGCCGACCTCTTCTGATTAGCTCCTTGATCTCATCTTAGAGTTGAATGCATTCTTCTGTATCATGGCTATGGTCACGATGGTAGAGGCAATATTTGTTGGGGTTATGTCAGGATGGATGAGTCCTCATTCTTTTAGGCCTTAGCAATTGCTCTTTTATTTCCATCAGTAATTAGATTTTTGGAGCATTGAAAGAGGCATAGTTATGAAACCTTATGGATGGGGAGCTCCATCGTACCCTTTGGTATGAGCTCTTTGTCGATGAGCTTGGGGTGGAGTCCAAGCTCGTCGGCACTCAAGAGGAGTTCTAGAGCACGACCGAGCTTCACTCGACTTTGCAATAACTACAGGCTTGCTTGATTCATCCGTCTACCACTCTCTTGCGGCCTCTTCATCTTTTAACCAAAAGGTCTCTTCCGTTCGGGCATAATCTTCAGCTCAGATCAGCATGTCAGCAAAGTCTTGAGGATATTTCTTCTCCAAAAAAAAGAAGAGATCATTCTTAATTCTGGAGGCCATCCTTAAGTGCAGTCATGATAATAAATTGGTCCAAATTATAGACCTCTAAAATAGCAACATTAAAATGATTAACATAAGCTCAGATGGACTCTCCTTTCTTTTGCTTGATGTTGATAAGAGAGTCAGAATCTTGCCATTGGCACTGGCTGCTAATAAAATGAGCCACAAATTCATGGCTCAGCTAATCGAAAGAAAAGATGGTACCCGATTTGAGGTTCGAGTATCAATTTCTTATTGCTTCTTTCATAGTAGAGGGGATAGCTCAATAGAGAATGGCATTAGGCATGACATGGAGCAACATCATTATTTTAAAAGCTTCAAGATGGTCGGCCGGATCAGTGGTCCTATCATAATTCTTAAATTGAGGAAGCTTGAAGTTCGATGGGATAGGCTCCTGCATAATCCGAGCAGAGAATGGAGGGTCAGTGCAGATGTCATCATTGTGGATTGGGGTAGTGTGATAGAGATTCTCAATCCATTGATTCATTTCTTGGAGCTTTTGATTGAGGGTATCATCTCAATCATGAATCTCAGAGGATTGTCGGCTGTAAATGGGGAGAGTCTCTCTAGGAGAAGAATCATGATCAGAATAGAAACTCTCTGCTTTGCTTCTTCTTTCCAGGGGTTACCAACTTGCTTGCCCAGGTGGGCCTTCTTTATGCCAGTTCTTGATGATCCGATAGGGGTCTCTGCAACTAAGCTAGTATCGAAGGCTACTGCATGACCTACACCATCTCGATGAGGTCTCTAACCTATTGCATCAGCAAGTTAAACTACTCTAAATCCACCATGGCTGCTAGTAGGGTTGAGGTGTCGAAAATGGGGTTGGAGCAAACGGATCTAGATTAGATCTGACAGTGGAGGTAGTAGATCATTGAGTTGTAGCCTTTCTTGGCGGTATTTTACAGGAACAAGGATAGATCAGAGAAAAAAGAGCTAAAGAATAAGATGAAAGAAAGAAGATGAACTTCGACTTATCTGTCCTCATTAGGATTTCCTTCAACTGGTATCAGAGCCATGGTTCTAAAATTGTTTAGAGCTGATTTTAATTTTATTTTAATTAGAAATAAAGTGATTTCAGATGTCACATGAGATGTGATCAGATCTGAAATCAGAAAAATTAAATTAAATGATTTGGATCTAAGAACATGAAGATATGCATGACTAGTTCTAGAATAGATAGTTCTATAGAATAGTTTGCATGTTTTTAATTTAATATGATTAAATCATATTTTAGATCCTCTTATTTACTATTTTCTGATATTATAATTTATAATAACATCTGATAAAACAACAAATAAAAATTATTTAATTTTAAATATCATATAAGATATGATAATGCATGACTAGACTAGTTGTAGAATAGTTCTACATAATTATCTAGATTAGAATTTATTTTGATTAGATCAATTTAAATCTAATTTTTTAGATTATTATGTGATAATTTAGATCTGAAAACATGCATGAATTGATACATGAGATGTATGCAAAAATATGCCATTGATTAGATCTAAATTTGTATATGAGATATATGATATAGATCTATAACTATTTTGTAGTATTTACATGTTCCTGATTAAGGCGTTCCTCTTGGCCGTCCGGTCATAAGAACGAAGAAGGTTAAAGGCCCTCTCTTCTCATTCGATGGGGTTTCTTATGACGTGTAGGGGTGCTGCGTGTTTCGTCCTTAATCAGAAACCCAAAACTTACTTTCTGCAAAACCCTAGATCCTGAAACCCTAGGATTTATTGTGCATATTTTATTTATGAACCCAACTTAATAAGAATTAAGTTTATGGAATATTAATTAGGTCTAAAATTGAGAATTTCAGATCTAAGACATATTCATAATACTGGGTTCGGGCTTGGGTAGCTCAATTAGGTCTAAGCGGTTGATCAAATTGAATCAAGAGTTGGTTAGATGGGATCAACAAATGCTTAAATTGACCAGCCTAATAGGATTAAGTCTGGGTCAAGATCGAGTCACGATCAAGCAAGACCTAATTAGGCTCAGAGGTTAGAGTCTGGATTGTAGGCTAACCCAATTGGTTCTGACTCAACAATTTGGTGTCTAAGGTAAGTTTGGCACAGACGACCGACTGGTTTTTAATTGGAAGCTACTCGATCTGAATGCGTTCTTGTGCGAGTTTAACGGCATATTCCTTCCACCGGTCTCACTTACCTGGCCATATCTGTTGACACAGTTCTGATCTGAGGTGGTCAATAATCCGAGCTGAACCCATGCCACTAGGTTAGTCATAATTGTTATGACTAAGCCAAGTCTAGTTTAATGAGACCTGAATCAATTCTCCTAAGGAAAAGATTAAGTCCGAGGTCTTCCACCATTGTAGACGTGCGGGCCCTTCCCGGGGTTGATTGTTCTCGGCTGGATACAGTGGCTCAGTTGCACCGGGAAGACGCAACCATGTCTATTAGGCATTGGATGCTATGGGCTGGAGGATGAGTTGGGCTCAATATTTTGGATACGGTGAGAGACCAATTAGGAACCCAGTCTATGCAAATGGTGGGTCTGACTTAACTAAGGAGTGGATCAATATTCCGGATACGGTGAGATTCATGAATTAGAGACCAAGTTTGGGTGCACCATGATTAGAGAATCATTGAACAAGAGTTGTTCACTCATTGGCTAACCCATCACCAATAACTGTTAGGTGAGGTGATGAGTCAGTTGGTGAGACCGCACCACCCACTAGAAATCATAAATCATGGAGATTTTCGCATCTCTACAGAGGGAGTGTAGGGATCCGAGAAAATAGTGGGAGCTAATTTGTTTAAAAATAAAATCCCTAAACAAATTGGTCAAGTCAAAATTACAGTATCTAACTAGAATCTTTGACTCTCTACAGGAAAATATCTGCGTCCAACCCACTGGCACGTATCCTAGACACACATAGACTGACTGGACCCAATTATAAAGATTGGCTCAGGAACTACAAAATTATTTTGGGTTCAGAGAAGTTAACACATGTTTTGGACCAGGACCCTCCCACCTTACCAGCTCGTCCATCCACTGAACAGAGAGCGTCTCTGGAAAAATGGATTGACGAAGATAATAAGGCCAGATACTACATGTTGGGCTCGATGTCTGATGAGCTCCAGCGCCAACATGAAGATATCGGGACTGCTCGCCAAATGTTGGCTCACCTGCAGGAGATGTTTGGTGAACAGAGTCGCGCAGCCAAATATCAAGTCACGAAACGACTTTTTAAGGCTAAGATGCGTGATGGGCAGTCAGTCCAAGATCACTGTCTGACAATGATCAAGGACATGGAAGAGCTTGAGAAGCTCGGTGTGAAGTTGGACTTGGATCTGCAGAACGATATTATTCTGCAATCCTTGACTGATGCATATGGGCAATTCATCATGAATTACCACATGCATAAACTTCAAAATTCCTTGGCCGAAGTTGATGAATATGCTGGTTACCGCTGAGCTTTCTATGAAAGGTTCTAAAGGCTCAGTTCTTGCTATGGAACGGACTTCTTCCAAAAGAAAGTCTTATGGAAAGAAAAAGAAGTCTGTGAAAAAGCAAAAGGTAGAAGGATCAAAGAAGAAGAAGGCAGAACCGAAGAAGAAGGTCGATGGCAAAGGAAAGTGTTTCCATTGCAACAGCGACGGCCATTGGAAGCGGAACTGCCCTACTTACCTGGCCACCCTGAAGAACAAGAAGGAAGGTCCTTCTGGAGGTATGCTCATTATTCGAGCAAAACGTGAATGCCAAACGACCTAGGGATAGTCCAAATGACAGATATCTATGGCACCTGAGATTAGGTCATATAGCAGAAGATAGGATTAACAAATTGGAGAAAAATGGGCTATTGAGTCCATTGACTTTTGAGTCATATCCAACTTGTGAATCTTGTCTTCAAGGCAAAATGACTAAACTCCCTTTTGTTGGACATGTGGAGAGGGCCACAGATCTCCTTGCCCTAGTACATACTGATGTGTGCGGCCCATTTGATGTGCCGGCTAGAGGCAATTTTGTCTACTTCATTACCTTTACCGATGATCTGTCTAGGTATGGGTATGTGTATCTTATGAGACACAAGTCTGAAGCCTTTTGAAAAGTTCAAAGAATTCAGACATGAAGTAGAAAAACAAACTGGAAAACCCATTAAGGTTCTTCGATCAGATCGAGGAGGTGAATACCTTAGCCGGGAATTCCTAGACTATCTTAAGGAAAATGGCATAGTCTCTCAATGGACTCCACCAGGAACACCTCAACTCAACGGGGTTTCAGAATGGAGAAATCGGACTCTATTGGATATGGTTCGATCCATGATGAGCTTCACAGACCTCCCTAGATTTTCTTTGGGGACATTCATTATTAACTTCAATCTATTTACTGAATAGGGTTCCCTCTAAAACCGTTCCTACCACACCGTATGAGATATGGCACGGTAAGAAACCAAGTCTGAGTCATCTCAGAATTTGGGGTTGTCCGGCTCATGTCAAAAGACAACAAGTGGACAAGTTAGAGTTTAGGTCCTTTAGAGCTCGATTCATAGGATATCCTAAAGAGTCATTAGGATACTATTTCTACATTCCAGAAGACCACAATGTGATTGTGAGTCGACATGCCATATTTCTTGAAAAATAGTTTATTCAAGATAGCGGCATTGGAAAGCAGATTAAGCTTGATGAGAAAGTCTCACAAGCAGAACGAGCTAAGGACCAAGTGGAACCAAATCAGGTTGAGCCAATAAGAACACTACCTCCTCCACCTCGTAGATCGGAAAGAGTTTCCCGTCCCCCTGAAAGATACTTAGGTATTATTTCAGAGGATAGAGGAAATGTTCCTCATAGGTAATGGTGCTCATGGTGATGATCCCAAAACCTACAACGAGGCGATATCAGATATCGACTCCGAGAAATGGCTTGAGGCAATGAAGTCAGAAATTGACTCGATGCACTCAAACCAAGTCTGGACCTTGGTAGATCCACCAGAAGGTATAGTACCTATTGGGTGTAAATGGATCTTCAAGAGAAAGATTGGTGCAGATGGGAATGTGGAGACATTCAAGGCTAGACTGGTGGCAAAAGGTTATAGTCAACGCGAAGGCATTGACTATCAGGATACCTTTTCCCCGGTAGCTATGCTAAAATCCATCCGCACATTGCTTGCTGTTGCAGCCTATTTCGATTATGAAATATGGCAAATGGACGTGAAAACGGCATTCCTAAATGGATATCTTGAGGAAGATATCTATATGGAACAGCCGCTAGGTTTCACATCCAGTGATACTGATCACAAGGTTTGCAAGCTGCAAAGGTCCATATATGGACTTAAGCAAGCATCTCGGAGCTGGAACACTCGTTTCAATGATGTGATCAAAAAGTTTGGTTTCATCAAAAATGAAGAGGAACCATGTGTTTTCAAAAGGGTCAGTGGGAGCGCTGTTGTCTTCCTCGTATTGTACGTGGATGACATCCTCCTTATTGGGAATGATATTCCCATGTTGACATCAGTCAAGATGTGGTTGTCCAAGGAATTCTCCATGAAAGACCTAGGTGAAGCATCCTTTATTCTAGGAATTAAGGTCTATAGGGATAGACCGAATAGGATGCTAGGACTTTCACAGAAGATGTACATAGAGGAAGTACTAAAGAGGTTTAGTATGGAAAACTCTAAGAGGGGATTAATACCCTTCAGACATGGTATTCATCTTTCCAAGAAGATGTGCCCCAGCACACCTTAGGAAATAGAACGCATGAGCAAGATCCCTTATGCTTCTGCAATAGGGAGCCTCATGTATGCCATGCTATGTACACGACCTGATATAGCCCATGCTGTGAGTGTCACAAGCAGATATCAGTCAAATCCAGGTGAAGAACACTGGACTTCTGTGAAATGTATCCTTAAGTACTTGAGAAGAACTAAGGATATGATGTTGGTCTTTGGTAACGGAGAACTCCAAGTCCAGGGATACACAGACTCGGACTTCATGTCCGATATAGATGATCGAAAGTCGACATCTGGCAGACTGTTTGTGCTGGAAGAGTTCCAAGCAAACGGTGATACCACCTCATCCGCGATTACCTCGAGAAAGGTTACGTTGAGGTCAAGAGAGTCAACTCCACAGATAATGTGGCAGACCCACTTACAAAGCCGTTGGGCCAGCAGAAGATCGAAGCCCACCTTGAGAAGATGGGACTTAGACTTGTAGCCAATTGGCTTTAGGACAAGTGGGAGATTGTTAGATATATGTGCCCTAGAAGCCAGAATTGGCTGACACTTGTAATACACTTCTAGGGGCAAAATTATAATTTTGACTATAATTAATAAAATGGGTTATTTTCTATCACATATGTGTATTTAGTGTCTGTGATACATCCTTTGAGTTAATGGTAATGATAATTCATATTTTCAAGAGTTGAAAATTTAAGACATGAATAATCATTATTAACTCATAAACATGCTCCCGACCATAGGATCATCACGAGGATGGTGATTGATCCGGAAGGTTGGTGTACAATCGCTTCTCTTTAGTAGATGAGTCTTGAGTCTACGGTGTGGAGACACCGGAGCGAGAGTACAGGTACTCGTTAGAGAACGAGGGCACTGAGCGTGACCACCTCGAGTAGTCATTAGGAAGTCTACCTTCTCGTCAATGACTGACTCGATGCTGCAGTAGTGTGTCTGGTTCTTTGACCTGAGATGCATCGGCAGTTCACCTTGAGGGTGTTATAGTTTGACTACACCATTACTCGGTCTCCTAGCCATATGGAACCCTGAGGTGTATGTTGGCTATAGCATGTTCATTGTAGGAACTGGATTGCATCAAGATGGAATCTATCTACCTCGGTGGTAGAGGAGCAGCCCTATGATGATCATGAGAATCAAGTCCAGAAATCCATGGCCATGGTAGAGTGAAATAATAGAAAGAGTTTCTATTTAGATTTTCACATTGGACTCGAATCGAATGATTACATCATATGACAGAGACTAGGGTTTGACGAGTTCACCTTAACCCTAATCTGATCGGGGCTCAAGATAGAAGAACTTAATCACACAGGTAGCTGCACCAAGAGGTTCGCATTCAGCTCTGATGGGTTGCCACCATATACTGCTAGGTGTCACTGGTGGATTTTGGGAGCAATTAGAATGATTTAGATGATCGATCATTCTAGCTGTTCGAATCAGAAGAGTTCTGATCCATCGAAAGGAGTTTCGATGATGTCTATGATAGAGATCATGACATATCCCATTACCATACAGAACTGAACCTAACTGGGTCACACAAACAAGGGTTTGAATCTGGTGATCATCAATTGAACTGATCTAGTTCAATTGATCTGAATGAGATTCAATTAGGTTCAAGGAAATCGTGCTAGCACTCGATTGAACCTAACGTTCTTCTTTTACTATCATAAATAAGTTGTCCTGACTGAGCCAAAGGAGTTTGTGCTCAATCAGAGGCCTTCATATGGTCTGACTGGAGGTTGTCCAAGTCAGAATAGGTTGTCTTATTTGTAAGACATTACCTGCCATTTTTGGTCACCTGCCATTTCTTGTTCTTTGACTTTGGTCAAAAGTCTACCTTTGACTGGTCAAACGTTGACCATTCACCCTTTGACTTTTGACCACATGTCATGCACCTATTGGAGAGCTGGTGGGGGCCTGTCCCCCTGCCAGAACCTGGCAAGGAGAAGGGCGCACGCCAAGGGTGGCGTGAGCCCAAGTAGGAGGCGCCTTAGGAGTCCTTGTTGGACAAGGACTCCACCTCCCTTTTGGATTCCAATCAGAGTTCTACTAAGAATCCAGTTTGACTGGTCTTAGGCGCCCTCTAAGGAGGAATCCAGGGGTCTCTATTCCAACCAATCAGATTTAGATCTGATTTCACAAAGGGTTGTGATTGGTTGAGAGGAAGAGGAGTTGGATCACAAGAGGTCTATAAATAAGACCCTGCGCCCAACCCTAATTCCAATGCTATTAGACACGCCCCAAGGCTGCCTCTCCCCTCCTTCTCCATGCCATAGCTCTCTTCTCCCCTTGCTCTCCACGTCCAAAAGGTGTTTTGGACTTTGGTTGGTGCGATTCAGATCAAGGAAAGGCGATCAAAAGCAAGAAGGCTGCGCTGCTGCAAAAGGATGACTGCAGATCTTCAAAAGAGTTTTGAAGATCCTCCAGATCAGATTCAGATCTAATTTTTGGAGGTGTGATAGAGAAGAAGAGGATCTCCAGATCCAACCCGAGTGGATACCGGTAGAGGCCAGGCGCTTGCGTGGCTAAGATCCAGAACCTTCCGCTGCAATCAGGATCATCTACAGGATAATAGGATTACCCAAATCAGGTAAATTGAATTTGATTTAATTTATCTTATTTTATTTTATTTATTAAAATAATAAGAAACAGATCTAAAACATATCAAGATCTGATTGAGATCAAGAGAAAAATTTTTGAAATATATCTCTTGATCTAATCAGATCTGGACGAACCTGGATCGGGAAATCAGGATTTCCCTTCAGGTTACACTCGGAGGGAGTTTGTGAGCGTGGTCGAACTTCATTCGACCCTCTATCAGCTGTGGGTTTATCAGACTCGTCTGCCTGTTGCTCTCCTATGGCTTCCTCATCTTTCAATTTGAAGGCTTCTTCCATTCGAGCATATCCCTCAGTCCGAGCTAGCAGATCGGTAAAGTCCTTAGGGTACTTCTTCTTCAGAGAGAATAGCGAATCATTCTTCAAAAGGCCACCCTTAAGTACGACCATTCCAATAGACTGATCTAGGTTCTGGACCTCCAATGCAGTAGTATTAAACTAGATGATGTAAGCTCGGATAGCTTCTTCCTTCTTCTTGATATTCATTAGAAAATTTGAACCTCGGCGTGGATGTCAGCTGCTGACGAAGTGAGCCACAAACTGATGGCTCTTCTGATCAAAGAAGAAGATCTTACCTGGCTTCAACATCGAGTATCAATTTTTTGCTGCTCTCTTTAAGGTAGATGGAAAAGCTCGACATAAGATGGCGTCTGATGCACCATGGAGTAGCATCATGATCCAAAAGGTCTTCAGATGATCGATCAGATCAGAAGTTCCATCGTAGCTTTCAAATTGGGAAAGCTTGAAGTTCGACAGAATGGGCTCTTGCATAATTTAGGAAGAAAAAGGAGGGATCGGTGCGGACGTTGTCATAGTAAGCTGGGGCGACATGGTGGAGTTTCTTAATTCGCTAGTCCATCTTTCATAGTTTTTTATCGAGGACGTCATCTCGATCATAGATCTTGGAAGGCTTCCGACAGTAGATGGGGAAGGTCTCTTCTGGAGAAGAATCACGATCCGAATAAGGATCCTCTGCTCCTTATTTTTTCTTCCCAAGGGCGACAGGTATGCTAACCCAAGTGCTTTTTCTTGGGACCGATTTTTGACATTCCGATGGCATGTTTCCTAGCAGAATCGCCATCGAAGGTAGCCGCATGGCCTGCACTATTTTGGTGAGATCTTGAACTTGCTGTATCAGTAGGTTAAACTGCTCCAGATCTACCATGGCCGTCGGTGGAGGAGGAGATTGAAGCATCAATGATGGAGCAAAAATGGATGGATCTGGCTAAGATCTAACAGCAGAAGTAGTAGATCTTTGAGTAGTCATCTTCTTTGGAGACATTTCTTAAGATTGAGGGAGAAGATAGAGATGAACCTTGAGGAAGAAGATCCATAGGATCAATTGAGCACTCCTTTAAGAATAAGGGTACCTTAAAAATAGAGGATCCTCCTTCTAGCGCTAATCCTATTGGTGTAGAATCTGATCGACGTCGGATCGAGCTGGAGTTGAGGAAGAAGAGGTCACCACCCGTGACCTATAAAATAAAGTTTCATCTGAAGTCGATTGTGCTGGCTCCGGTAGGACCCTCCGATGATCAAGTTAGCTCTTCTGGCCAATAGAAATGGAGTGCTCAGAAAAAAATTTAGCAGAGTTTTAAAAAGAAGAAGAGAGCTTAGAGAAAATGTATCTAGAAGATCTTTTTTATAGATAAAGCCTGGAGTAGACTGATAGTGACAGCCATGGCCATCCGATAGTTGGCCGCTCGGAGCCGCATGGGATTTATTATGGAGAGGGACACCTCTTGTAGCAGACTGATAGTGATAGTTGTAGCCGTCTGATATTGAGCCACTCGAGGCCACGTAGAGGGGTGAAGAGTTTTGACGTATGCCAATTTCAGAGGAGTTCAAACTTCTAAAGAAAATACAGCTAGAGAAAATCATTCGAGAGGAATACTACTTAAAATTTGAAAGTAATCTACTGAAGAAATTCAGATGGAGTTTGATTGATGGAGAAGCCTAGAAGGAGTCCGACTGGTGGAGAAGCTCGATTGATGGAGAAGTCCAGAAGGAGTCCGACTGATGGAGAAGTTTGATTGAAGGAGAAGTTCGAAAGAAGTTTGGCTCCTAGAGAAATTCGACTGAAGGAGAAGTTCGGTAGGAGTTTGGCTTCTCAAGAAATTTGACTAAAGAAGAAGTCCGTAAGGAGTTCGGCTCCTGAAGAAATCTGATTGAAGAAGAAATTCGATAGGAGTTTGGCTCCTAGAGAAATCCGACTGAAGGAGAAGTCTGAAAGAAGTTTGGCTCTTGGATGAATCTGACTAAATGAGAAGTCTGAAAGGAGTTCAGCACTTGGAGGAATCTAATGGAAGGAAAAGTTCGAAAGGGGTTCGACTCTAAAAGAATCTGATTGAAGAAGAAGTTTGGAAGGAGTTCGACTGCTGGAGAAATTTGACTGAAGGAGAAGTTCGATAGGAGTTCGGCTCCTGAAGGAATCCGACTGAAGAAAAAGTCCATAAGGAGTTTGGCTGCTGGAGAAATTTGACTGAAGGAGAAGTTCGATAGGAGTTTGGCTACTGAAGGAATTTGACTGAAGGAAAAGTTCGGTAGGAGTTCGGCTCTTGGAGGAATCCAACTGAAGAAAAAGTTCGAAAGAAGTTTGGCTCCTAGAGGAATCCGTCTGAAGAAAAAGTTCGAAAGAAGTTTGGCTCCTGAAGAAATCCGACTAAAAGAGAAGTTTGAAAGGAGTTCGGCTACTGAAGGAATTTAACTGAAGGAGAAGTTCGATAGGAGTTCGGTTGCTGAAGGAATCCGATCGAAGGAGAAGTCTGAAAAGAGTTCGGCTACTGGCGGAATTTGATTGAAGCTTTTTTATGATTACTAGTTATATTAAGCTAAGTATCAGACTGAACTTCGACGGGAGCGGGATTTATCCCCAATATTATAATTTTCAGTAATTGAAGATGCTGTTTAATGTCACAAATTTGGGACATAATATGGTGATGCAATTAAGGAATATTATCCACAATAATATGAAGCCAACAATAATAAAACTGTATGAAAATCTATCACAAATAAAACATAAGGCTTCAAAGTCTATCATTCATTAGATGAAGAAAAAAGTGCTGGTACAGAGGTTATAAATCCAAATCTAAATGTTCAAAACCCATAACCTCAAATATTCAAAAAATTATCAGCTATAAATCGATAATCAATTAAAAAACTAAAATTTCTATTGCAAAATCTTGAAGCTTGCTAGTACAAACTTCAAGCTTGGATCATTCCTTATTTCTAGTGTCCCTCTTCATCTGAAGAAAAGGAAAATAAAAGTTACATAGCTCGGTAAATTAATGTTGCTATCTTACTTGACCAAGCATAAGATTTTGCATCAAGTAGACAAATTTAACCATGTAAATCAATTAAACATATTCAAAGACATGCAAAGCCTAATTAATTCATATTCAATAACTTTAATAGTAGTAAAATTTTAAGAGCAGGGAAAAGAGATGGTTCGCCGAGTGATGGCATTTGGTGGCTTCAAGTAGGTCTAATCTAGGCACCTCGATCGATGGATTACAAACTAGCTAGGGACTAGATCAAGGCTAAGACTGTTTGATAGGATAACCAACGGTGTATTCCAGGGATACTTAACAAGGACCAGGATGGTGGGTTAGCATGTTGCTTGAGTAATAAGGCATTTAGGACTCCTTTACCAAGGTCAACTTGTCCATCGCAAAAGAGGATTGGGACCCTCTACTAGAGACCATAGACCTAGAAAGAGAGAAGAAGAGTGAGAAAGAAAAGATAAAAAGAGGAAGAGGGAAAGAGAGGAAATAGAGGAAGAGATCCTTCCTCAAAATAGAAGAAATAGGGGAATAGGATGGTGACTGGTGGGTAGTGGTGGCCATCAGGCCACAATTTCTTGTGGCGAGTGGGTGGTGGCATGCAATTAGCAAGCAAAGAGAAAAAAATAAAATGAATAAAATAAGGGTTCTTGGCTTTGATTGAATTAGGTGCTAGCTTGCTCATAAACGACCATGGTTTCATCATGGAGGTCATGGAGAAATCCAAAGCTCAGCCAGGGGTTCTTTCATAGGGAGTAGTGGTGATAGTGACTAGAAAAAGAAAAGAAATTATCCAAAAATAGAGATAGAATGAGGGTTTTCTTCATAGTTATTTTCTGGCAAAATCAAAGCCAATGATGGCGGTTCAAGGCTTAAGGAAGATGGTAAAGGAAAGGAAAAAGAGATTAGGGTTTTATCTTGGCTCCAGCGAGTGCTGCAATCTTAATTTTTGGCATGATAGTGATCCTAATAGACAGCACTACTCAAAAAGCAAAAGAGAAGAAATGGGTGGCGGTGGCTTACAATCATTGGTTGTGCTCAATGGGTGTTGGGAGGCATCTATATGGAGCAGAGGCTAAGATTTCTTAGCCTCTAATGGAGTCCAAGGAGGAGGAGCAGTTTCCTCGTTCTCCATCCATGTTCAAGTAGGGTTATTCCCTATTTAATTGTAAATAGGCCTTCAAGCCTTACTTTTACTACCAAGCCATACCGAAGCAAGTTGGTTAGGAGATTGGGTTAGGCCCCTCATGTTGTACCATAATTACTGATCAAGCCATGAAGTTTAGGATTTACTATTGGTAATCTAATCATATAGGTTGGTCATTTTCTTTTAGTGATCTATTGCTTGGTCATTTCACGTGATATTACATATAAAGTTTCTGTTCCCTTTTGCTCATGTTGACTGATCTATTTTGAATCATGGGTCTAAAACAACAATTTGATGATTATAAGAATCTTTCCATTATACAGATTCTTTTTTTTTTGGTTAGATCGAAAAGGGAGGTTATAGGACCACCCTGGATTTATTATCAAGAGGAATAGATATGTACATAAAAGAAGGTAGTATAGGAGTGTGGTTGGAGAGAAAAAAAGGATGACTGCAAGATGCAAATAAAAAGAGGTGGGGAGCTGAGAATTCCACAAAGAGTCCAAAGCAACTCACCCAAATAAATCATAGTTCCTTGCTTTCTGAACTATATTATTAGCGGAGATTGATACAAGTGTGTTTGCTACCCACCATGTCAACACACGTTCATTCCAACTCACCACTCCATATTTGGCTTGCAATTTATATTTGGTTTCTCTCTTTGTTTAGAACTCTATATTTAGTTTTTTTGCTTTCTTAACATGTAATTGAGATACTCCTTTTCCATCTGTTGTAATAGCTATAATAGTTGACCTAGGACAACCACAATTGTAATCCATATTATTAGGATCGTAGCCCCTAACCATTTTTCTAAAAGACAATTGCCTATTAGGAGGGGTTCATTAGCATTTATCCATCGGCACAAAACCCTATGTCTATAACATGCTGCAGGTGGGCTTGAGGGGCTTTGCATCTGAGTTGACCCACATCAAGCCAAATCAACCTCAAGCGGTAGGCTGGGCAGTCAGTCCTAATTTAATCCATATGCATTAGGAGCGAGTCGACCCTCTAGATTGACTCTCAAGATTGTCCCTACATCATCAGCCATCCCCCGGCTAGCAATCCCTCCCTGGGTTTCACCGAGTGTGTGCTGGCACATGGCCAACAATCTCCCTCCCAGCGACACCTAAGGAGTCTGTCAAGTTTCAAATCTTCAGTCTCGCTCTGATACCACATGTTAGGATCTTAGCCCCAAACCACTCTTCTAAAAGATAATTACCTATTAGAAAGAGAGGTTCATTAGCCTTTATCCACTGGTATAGAATCCTGCATCTATAACATGCTACGAGTGGGCCTGAAGGGCATCTCACCTAAGTTGACCCGCATCAAACTAGATCAACCTCAAGTAGTAGGTTGGACAATCAGTTCTAATTTAATTCATATGCACTAGGGGCGAGTCGACCCTCCAGGTTGACTCCTGAGATTGTTCCCACATGATCAGCCATCCCCTGACTAGCAACCCCTCCCTAGGTCCCACTGGGTGTGTGCTAGCACATGGCCAACATATATATTCTCCTATCGGTGGTTAATGAAAGGCAAGGAAGAAGAAATTATCTTCATCACAGAAATTATCTTTATCATGGTATCAGAGCCTTGAATCTCCAATGAGCATTCCTTCTTCTTCCTCCTGTGCTCTCTCATGGCCATCGATTCATCCATTTCCACCTCCTCTAGTCTCTCTTCTCCTCATCCACCAAACACATTGACCCCTCTCTCACTTTCCCATTAGTGTAGCATTGTCTATCCATCAAGTTGAATACATCTAACTTTTTGATCTGGAGAAAGTAAATAACTCCCTTCTTAAAGGTTAAGGTCTATTTAGGTTCCTTGATGGCTCTTATCTACAATCCATCAATCCTATTGTCGCTATTGCTCAGCAACAACAAGATGTCCAACTAATAAGCTTTCTCATTACTTTGTTATCTAAAGACTTGGTTCCTCCTTTTCTTGACAAATAGACTAGCTTTGAGTATTGGAGCACTCTTCATGAAGCCTATGGTTCAGCATCTCTTACCCAGCTCATTTTTTTGCACCTAGACTTATAGAATCTTCATCAAAAATTGGATGAGATTGTCATCTTTTTTCTCTAATATGCAAAAGTTGTGGCTGATCAACTTGTTGTCTTTGATAATGCCCTCAAGCCAATCGAATTTAGTCTTCATGTGCTAGGTTCTCTATGTGATGATATGCAAGCATGGTTTATGGCATTCACAATCAAAATACTTTTTCGACATATATTGAACTTCATGGGCTCTTACTTAACCAGAAAGCATGCAGACATTTAGAAAATTAACCATTGCTAATGCCACCCTTTCTATTAATCCAATTTCCAATACTGTTCAGCGGTTCTCCCATTCTTCTAGTGAATGCGGCTCCTCTATTGGTCGTGGCTTTACTCAAGGTCATGGGGGGCATGGCCAATTTGGTTGAGGTCATGGCATTTTGGTTCTTTTGGTGGTCGTGGTTCTCAATAGTGCTCTTTTTGCAATCGTAGCAACTACTTTAATGTCATCTACTTCTATATCGCCCTCAATAGCCTTATCCACACTTCTTCTCTCCACAACCTAATGTCAATGTCTCATATTTCTCATATCCAAATCCAAATCCATCTTACCATCATTCTAATCAGCCACTTCTCCCTACCCCTCACCCTTCCACTGCCCTCACCTAGTACCCCGATAAAGGCATATCTCATCATGTCACTCCTGACATTCATTCTATATCCTCCTATGATGAGTACACTGGTCCTGATTAGGTGCACGCTGGCAATGATAAGGGGTTACACAAATCATATATTGGTCATGATTCTTTTTTCTCTCCTAAATCTTCTCTTTCTTTTTAGTTATCTAACACCTTACACGTTCCTCTATTTCCTTTCCTTCTATTTCCAAAAAATTATTTTTCATGCAATAGTTTGCAAAAGACAACATCTTTTCTGAATTTCATCCATATCATTTTCTTGTGAAGGATTGAACCACCAAGTCCACAGTGTTATCCGATCCAAGTAAAGGAGGATGTTGCCCAGGTATGGCTATCCAAGAGGGGGGTGAATTGTTATTTAAAATTTTTAAGCTTAAGATGTGAGTAGATTAAATTAATTAAGTGTCAAATCAAATAAGCTATGTAATGTATAGTGAATGAAGATAATAGAACAATAACACACAATCACAAACATAATAATTTTATAGTGGTTCGGTGTCAAACTTAACACCTACGTCCACTCTCCAAGTATATTCCTTGAGAATTCAAGTATAATTCATAACTAGAATTATAGTCTGATTATTTTCTAGGATCACAATCAAATCCATTTGATTTTTCCTGACTCATCAATCAAAATCATACAAGATTATTTTTTGGACACACAATCAACCCACTTTGATTTTTTTTGGATCACCAACCAAAACCTCATAAGTAATTATTTTTCTTCAAGCTAACAATCAATCCTGATTGATTTTGTCCTAGGCTCATCAAACAAATCTTTATAATGTCCAACTCTAGGCTTGGACCAATCCAAGTTTCTCATCCCAAAAAGCTTGTAAACAAATAAATCCAAGAATCAATACAAAAGATTAAGTTTAGGAAAAAAAATCTTTTGAATGGTCGGAAGAAGTCTGAATGATGATAGTTGAATGCTTGACTTCTTCTTAAATACTTGAGTGATGGTGAAGTTCCTTAATTCTTGACTTGAATACTTCCTCACTTCACTTCACTCTTGCTCTCACTTGTTTGAGAATAATTTGTAGTGAAATGATAAAGGTTAACTTTGAAATTAACTCATTTTCTTCTCTTTTCAGCTCACTCCTTTGGCTTTCTTCAATGAATACTCAATAAAACTCTCCAAAAGCTTTTCTTTAATGCTCAAAATATTTTTTTTATATATTTTTAAGATTTTTTGCCATTTTAATTTATTTTAAAGGCCTTCAGAAGTGATCTAGCAGTTAGAAATAAGAAAATAACTATTGAAAAAAAGTTGGAGCAGAAAAATTATAGTTCTGAAAAAATTAGCCATTATAGTGACTTAGTCGACTAACCTTCTTGACTAAGTCGACTAAGTCTCCTGCATCCTCAACTTCAGCCTTTTCTGTACTTTCTATCTTTTGCAGTCTTCTGAGATATAATCGACTAACTTCTCAGACTTAGTCGACTAAGTCTCCTGGATCCAAAACTTTCATTTGTCTATGCTTTCTGCTTTTGCTGTTCTTTAATACATAGTCGATTATGTTAGGATTTGATGCATCAAATTCAACCTACAACAAGAAGAGAATCAATTTTCAGTATAGCAGTCAGGCCGACTTTGATACACAGTCGAGCCATCTTGGATTGAGATCGAGCCGGCTTAAACCACAGTTGAGCTGGCTCTCTCAAGCAGATGATAGTAGGAGTCTGGGTGAGACGCAGTCGAGCCAGCTCGATCCTTGTTCAAGCTAGCTCGATGGAGGCAAACAGAACATAATGGGGTTTTTTTTCTATTTGGACTTGGATTGTGATTAATTGAAGAGGTCTACGGGAGTTGCACGTGGACCATAGGATCCAGCGATTGTGAAGAATTACGGTCATGATCTGAAAGTTGAAAAATATTTCAAGACTCTATCAAGGACATGTTCAACTCATATTAAGAGAACGAGTCCTATTAGGACTTCTATAAATTTCTAAAAAGAGGATTCTCATCCTATTTAAAGGACTGAGGTGCTGTGGAGTAGAAAAGATGGTAGATGTGGCATGAGAGACATGTAAAGAGGCTTAGATAGCCATCGAGAGGAGCTTGGCAGAGCATCGAGTACGCGCAATCTATGAGAGAGAGAAGCAATAGATGCATAGCATCCGACGAGGAGGCTATGAGGGTAGAGCATCTTGTAGCTTCTGTGGGTCTTCTTGGAATTCTGAGAGAGCTTTTATGAGCATAGCTTCTAGTTGAAAATGATTTATGTATTATGAGTTGAGAGTGGGTGTTTTTCACTTGTACCTATTTTTTTCTTTCATAATAAAGCTTTGCATGTTCCATGGAGACGAGCCTTTAGGCTGATCCACGTACTTGATTATTTTTTATTTTATTTTATTTTTCTTTCTATCATAATAATTTGATATTAGATCCTTAACAAGTGGTATCAAAGTAGCTGATATCCCAATAGTTTGGTATCAGATCGAGTTGATACTATAATAATTGGTATCAGAGCCAGGTTGTACCGGAGCGTAGATTATAGCAGTGGATAGAGATTGAAGAATATGAAGAAGACAAGCACAATCAAGATGGAGATCAATAGGTTCGATGGGAAGGGCAATTTCTCCTTATGGCAAGCAAGGGTAAAGAATGTCCTCATCCAACATGAGTTAATCGACGCTCTCTTATATGATGAGATGCTAGCTACCATAGAGGTAAAGGATTGAAAGTGGATCCAGAGGCAGACGGTGAGCATGATCTACTTGTACTTAATGAATGATGTGGTGATTCATGTACTTAGTGAGACTTTTTTGATGATGTTGTGGTCGAAGCTCGAGGAGTTGTACATGGCTAAGTCACTCACCAACATGCTATTCTTTTGGAGGAAGTTCTACCAACTATGGATGGACGAAGGCCAGAGCGTGCGGAAGTATCTATCCAACTTTCAGAAGATCCTCACCGACCTCCTCAGCATTGATAAAAAAGTTGAAAAGAAGACCAGGGCATTGGTCTTGCTAGCATCGCTCTTTCCTTCGTATGAGTTCTTGAGGACTACTCTTCTAGTAAAAAAGAGCACCATCAAGATGGACGAGATCACTACAGCGATACTTCAGAACGAGATTCTTAGGAGGAAGAATCCAGCTTTGAGCTCAGATGATGACAGCTTAGCTTTGATAATTTCTGGAGGAGGAGACAGTAAATAGAGCGGTAGAGGATTGCGAGGAGGATGATCTAGGTCCAAGATGAGGGATCTTAATAAGATCGGATGCTACAGATATGATGAGTTGGGGCATTGAGTCAAGAATTATCCATAACTTAAGGATCGAACAAGGGCTATTGTAGCGATGGCCAGTAGCAAGTCAGAGGATGATTTCCTGAAGATATCTAGCTCTTTCCAATAGTGAATTTTAGATTCTGCATGCACATATCATCTTTGTTGTAGAAAGAAGCAGTTTGACTCCCTAGAGAGCAGTGATGGCACTGTTTATCTACCGAATGGATCGAGCTGTGCGATTAAAGACAACAGAATAGTTAGCTGGAAGACACATGATGGTGCAGTGAGGAGATTGAGAGAGGTCCAATACATATCCAATTTTAGATGAAATCTTATCTCATAGAGCAAACTAGATTTAAATGGCTATAGATGGTTAGCTGATGATGGAATCCTAAAGGTCATGCACGACGATAGGATGATATTGAAGGAAAAGAAGACAAGAGGACATTAATATCTAGCAGAAAGCTCAGTACAAGATGGAGCTTCACGTGGAGATGGATAGGGCATGAGATAGGAGACTCGGGAGGATGAGAGGCGACGTCGTAGAGTGAAATTTCTTTTGCCGTAGGAGAATATTTTGAGCAGGTCCTTAGTCAAAGTGGACATAGCCCATGATAGAGGTGGGATCGAGTGGCCAAGCTTGACTTTCATGTTTTTCCATCCACGATCAGCAGGCATGCCCCAGGGCATAGGGGTAAGATGGATCACAAGCTCTCAAAGTCAGGTAAAGGCCGAATGTTGAGTCGAGATAAAAGTTAGTAGGATTTAATGCCATGAATTCGACCCATAGCAAGAAAAGAATTAGTTTTTAGCACAACAGTCGGGTCGGCTTTGATATATAGTCAAGCTAGCTCAGATTGAGATCAAACTGACTCGAACCACAGTTGAGCTGGCTCTCTCAAGTAGACGATAGCAGGAGTTCGGACGAGACGCAGTCAAGCCAGCTCGACCCCTGACCAAGTTGGCTCGATGGAGGTGAACAGAACATGATGAGGTTTTTTCTGTTTGAACTCAGATTATAATTAATCCAAGGAATCTATGGAAGTTACGCATGGACCACAGGATCCAGCGGCCATAAAGGATTACGGCCATGATCTGAAGGTTGAAAAATATTTCAAGACTTCATTAAGGATATGTTCGACTCATATTAGGAGAACGAGTTCTGTTAGGACTCCTATGAACTGCTGAGAAAAGAATTTTCATCCTATTTAAAGGGCTGAGGTGCTATGGAGCAGAAAATATGGTGCGTGTGGTGTGAGAGGCACGTAAAGAAGCTTAGGCAGCCATTGAAAGGAGCTTGGTAGAGCATTGAGTACGGTACAATCTGTGAAAGAGAAGCAATAGGTGAATAGCATCCGACGAGAAGGCTGTGAGGGCAGAGCATCTTATAGCTTCTGTGGGTCTTCTTGAGATTTTGAGAGAGCTTTTATGAGGATAGCTTCTACCGAAGAGATTTATATACTATGAGTTGAGAGTGGGTGTTCTCCTCTTGTACCTTTTTTTTTTTCATAGTAAAGCTTTGCATGCCCCATGGAGATGAGCCTTTAGGCTGATCCTTGTAATTGATTATTTTTTTATTTTATTTCTTCCTTCTTTCTGCCATAATAATTTGGTACTAGATCCTTTACAAGTAGTATCAGAGTAGTTGATATTCCAATAGTTTGGTATTAGAGCGAGTTGATACCACAACAGATTAACTCTTAAAACTTAGTCGACTAAGATGTATGCCAAGCATGCCATGAGATTTATAGCAGCTTTTCTTTTTCGAAATCATTTGTAAGCTAGACTTGCTTTCTAAACTTGATTTAACTCTCATTAACCATCCTTTTTAAGGTGTATCAAGCCTAACTTTTTTTTAATGATCTTTTGATTGATGATACTCTATTTAATTGATGAAAATCACTTAAATCATTGTGAGCAGTTGGAATTTAAACTACACATCCTCAAAAATAATATTAGTAACATAACAAATTATACTCAAATTTTTTTATCATCATCAAAATTAATCTTTAGATCAATAGAGGATTATACAGTCTCTATTCTAGACCTTTTCCTTTGTCTACATCTATTCATGTAGCTAAGAGCACCACTTCTAATGGCTGGTATAACTATTTAGGCCATCTCCATTATCGCTTGCTTTGCTCCATGGTGAAGACCAATAATCTCTCTTGCAACTATTCATATTTTCATCCTCTTTGTCCATCTTGTCAGTTAGACAAATCTAGTAAGTTGCATTTATCTCCAACCCATCGTCATAGTCAGTTTTCATTAGACCTCATTTATAGTAATGTTTGGGGTCCTTCCCCTAGTCCATCTTTATTAGGACACCACTACTATATAATTTTTGCTAATGATCAAAGCAAATTCATTTGGTTTTATCCATTAAAGTGCAAATCTAATGTATTCTCTACTTTCTTACAATTTCAAGCTTTGGTTGAATGGCATTTCTCTCATACTATCAAATCAATCCAAACTAATTGAAGAGGAAAGTTTCATTCTCTTCCTCATTTTTTTAGTAAAATTGGCATTATCTATCGTATAGCTACTCATCACACCCACGAGCAGCAAGGGGCTATTGAATGTTGTCACCATCATATTACGAAAACTAGCCTCTCCCTTCTTGCTCATGGGACTATGCACATATCATATTGGCACCATGCCTTGGCTGTCTTTCTCATTAATAGAATGCTGTCCAAAATCTCTAGTGGTATGTCCCCCTTCAAACTCATTTACAATAAACCACCATCTTATGCCTTCTTGTGAATTTTTGGATGTTTATGCTATCCCTTTCTTCGTCCTTACAATCACCACAAAATGGAGCATCAATCTCAATCGTATATTTCTTGGCTATAGTCCCTCTCACATAGTGCCCATTGGTATCTCGATCTGACAACAAATCGTACATATATTACTAGGCACGTTCGCTTTAACGAATCTATCATTTTTTTTAATCTCGCTCTCTTTTAAGTCCTCCATCATGATCATCTCCCTCTTCTCCTTCTTAGGGTGTTACATCACTTCAGCCTCCACAAAGGGCCACCCCATCACTATTGTCCATTCTTCCACTAGTTATACATTTTGGGCCCTTTGTCTCGTCTATCCACCTCATCATCGGTAGCATCCTCCATGTCTTAGTCTACCTTAACACCACTTTCCTTGACTAATCCCAATCCCAGCCCCTTTAGGATTACTAGATCTGTACCTGTTTAGACTAGATTACTTAATGGCCTCTATCAAAACCCCTCATCAGCAAAATCCTTCCTTCCCACACCTTCCCCGATAACTGATTCTCAATTAGACATGCCCTCTTCTGACCCATCTTCCTAACCCACCCATATCCTTTCCATGGTGCTTCAACCCCATCCCAACCAGCCATCCACCCTTACCACCACTATCCTCATCATAGAATCAACTTGTTTTATGTAGTCATCTACACACTTTGAGTGGCATGCTACAATGATTGAGGAATTTAATGCTCTTATCTATAATGGTACGTAGTCTCTCGTACCATATTCATTTCACTAAAAAAAATTGGTTGGGTGTAAATAGGTGTACAAGATCAAGAGAAAGGCTGATGGCTCTCTCGAGTGCTATAAAGCATGCCTAGTTGCTAAAGGGTTCCACCAGCAACTTGGCCTCAACAATAATGAGATATTCAGTTAGGCTGGTTATCAAACGTACCATAATTTGGTTTATTCTAAGTCTTACAATCTCTCAGGGTTGGTCCATCCAGCAATTAGATGTTCACAATACATTTCTACATGGCAACCTAATAGAAGAAGTCTACATGTCCCAACCATTGAGGTTTAAGAACTGCGACCATTCAGATTATGTCTGTCATCTCCACAAATCTTTATACGAGTTAAAACAATCACCCTATGCCTGGTTTCATCATCTTTGCTAGTTTCTTCTCTGATTGGGGTTTGTTTCCAGCAAGATCCTTCATTATTTATTTTGAGGATGGCCTCTCATATCCTTTATGTGCTCATGTATGTTGATGATATTTTAGTAACCAACAGTGACTCCAATCAGGTCTCTCTACTCCTTCGTCAGTTTGCTACAAAATTCTCCATTAAGGATCTTGGTGATCTCCTTTTTTTCTTAGAAATTGAGGCTATTTGAAACTCTATCAATTTATTATTAACTCAAAATCGCTATATCAGAGATCTACTTTTCAAGGTAAGCATGGTTGATCGTAAACCTATTCAGACCCTAATGGCCATGACATAGGATTCTGATTCAAGGGGTGCTCCCCATCTTTCACCCCATTGTTGGAGCTCTTCAATATGTTACATTGACATGCCTTAACATTTCCTTTGCAGTGAATAAAGTATATTAGTTTATGCAATCTTCTAGTATTGATCTCTAGGTTATGGTCAAGTGCATCATGAGGTACTTTCAAGCTACAGCTGATCATGGGTTATAGATTTACTGGTCTACCTCTCACCCGCTCCAAGCCTTCTTCGATATGGATTGGGTGGATGAAGGACTAATTGGTGCCCCACTGGAGGCTATGTAATTTTTCTTAGCTCCAACCTCATTTCTTGGGCATCTTGCAAATAGAAGATAGTTGTTCGCTCATCCATAGAGTTTGAATATAAGGCCTTATCTGATGCATCAACTAAACTAATTTGGCTTGTCTTTATTTTAAGAACTATGCCATCATCTCCATGGCCCCCCCATTCTATGGTGTGACAACCTTAGGGCTACTTACCTCTTGGCCAATCCTATTTTCCATGCTTACACAAAGCATGTCAAAATTGATTTTTATTTCGTTCGTAAACATATTGCACGATGTCAACTATCCATCCAGTTCATCTCCACCCAAGTTCAACTTGTTGATATTGTTACCAAGCCCTTGGGTACCTTACATTTTAGGTTCTTAATGGATAAGCTAAAGATTCGCGGTCTCAATTCTCTACCTTTAGGGGATGTGTCAATGCACATTCACCCTCTATATTTGCCTTACACTCTATATATATATATATATATATATATATATATATATATTTTGTTTAGAAACTCTATATTTAGTTTTTATCCTTACTTAGCATGTAATCAAGACACTCCTTTTTCATATCTTGTAATAGCTATAATAGCTAGCCTAGGGCAACCACAATTGTAATCTATATATTCTCTTATTAGAGGTCAATGAAAGGCAAGGGAGAAGAAATTATCTTCATCATAGAAATTATCTTTTTCATATCATAAGATGAAGTCGAGCTCTGAAAGAGAGATATAGTCTATTGAAGAATAGCATTCGGTGATGTGGCTTCTAAACTAAAGATTTTCTTATTCCATTCCTTCCACACACCAACATACCATAGTTGCCGATACATCTCATGCTACTTGCTTCCCCTTATTTTTTTATTGTACGTTCTTCCCCCATTCGATCCACAATGCATATAAATACTAATTTTATTAAAAAGAGATGTGGTTATGGGAAATAGAATAAGATAACTTGCATAGGTATTTCTAATGAGCATGAAATCATGAACATCCAGTCAAAGAAATGACCTCAAGAAGCTTAATGGCCTATCATACTATATCCAATAAAAGCCATAGGCTATAAAAAAGCATGAAGATTATTAGTAGCCAAAGCATGAGACATCTAAATTTTTGCCAACAACTCAACAACTGATCAAATACTTGCCACATATTATGTCTACAAAGAGATAACCTCACACCTCTACCAAAAAAAAGAGATAACCTCACACTATAGCTCATCGACATATCGGGACAACCTGAGTGTCTTTCCATCCATCACGAGAAAGCCTTGAAAATAGCATGTGATCAAAACTTTTCTCTTTATTTGCACATGAACCTAGAGAAGACATCAACCTCTAAGCTTCTTGTTAAAACCAAAAAATGTAAGCATGCCTTGGAGCAACCCTCTGCCCAACCAAATGCATGCCTTGTTCCCCATTTTGGGTGGAAGAACATCTACACTAAAACAAACAAGGGTTAATACAAAAGAAGAAACCAACATCAGCTTAAAACATACATAGATTCTTAAACAACTCTCCTTGTATCCTAAAGGCAACAATCGCTTGCCCAACAATTCCAAATTTCTTTGATCTCTAGAGTCGATGACACATAAGATTTAGCAAGCAATTGACTATTCTAGATTCTTTCCATAATTTTTACCAAACAATAGATCCGATCCAAGAGAAGAAAGGATTTTCTTTAATTGGTAAGCTCAAATCTCTTATAACACAATAGTAGAAAATACTAAAAATTTTTGAAATCACAGCTCTAAACCTTTTACTTTCATTAAAGATAGATCAAACTAATATTGAAACACTACATTTATACTAGCAAAATCTACCTCTATGCATGACATCCAGCTAAGATTTTTGTCTAGCTAGGAAAGGTAACAATTTTTCTTAAATGGACATGACTAATGAAAATGGTTATGGAATAACAAAAATCCTTCTTAGACTAGGTCTCAACCTCAATGTTAACATTTTTTGGTATTGCATCCCCTAATTCCTTCTTGATGAGAAGATATGCTTGGTTAAGATTTTGTTGGAAAATATGTTCCAAAGTCAATCGTCAGCCTATTGACGATTGTACTATATTATATTTATAATTAATTTATTAATTAATAAAATATATTTTTATTATTTTTTCATCATAAAGTATTCATCTTCTAATAAACTCCATTATTGTGATGAAGTTCTTAGAACTATTTAGCTTCGATAAAGAGATGGTTTATCGATTAGTCCTTAAAATAGTTTATGACCAAATAATAGATTGTTAATTAGGGCGATGGCATCTATCGAGCATAGATTACTGTATGTAATATAGGTTGGTTGTTCTCTTAACTAGTAAGTGTGGAGATACTAGTATGGCATACAGGTGAGATATAAGGGTACATCATCATAGGACGTGACCAACTTCAGAATATTCTGCTGTCAAGAATATCTCTGATGGGATATAGATATAAGTATCCCTTAGATCTGAGATCATCTCAGTGACTTGCAAGCAACTCACTATGCTTTGGTACTGGACTAACCAAATTTTTAATTTAGTAATGAAAGGCTTTTGGACACAGTCAAGTACTTGTGAAGTCAGTGTATGATCAAGATGGGATTGACCACTCCAAGAGTTGGAGAATAATGTATCACTATATTTCAATATAGCAAAATCTTAGCTAGGATAATCCATTAGATGAATTTGATATTTTGAAATACAATGTGGACAATCTGATCAAAGTTGACAGTTGAACTCGGAGGTATCCTACAAGCATTTTGGTTAAGAAGATGAATTATATGAAAACTATATCCACATGGGTTCTAAGAATATTATTCTACACATTCGACCTATCCGACCATTGAGTACTATTGTTAGATGATTACTTCGATAGGTATAGAAATGTATTCCTATGCTACTGACTTAGATTCGAACCTATGAGGTCACAAAAATTAGAGTTCACGATCTAATCGAATGGTTGATCAATGATTAAGAATCGTTCTAGGATTAAACGATTAATACGATTGATGTTTAACCTAGTGCAAGAATTGCAGGAGGATTGAAGCAATTCGACTGCTAATTGACTTAATTTAATTAAGCTAAAGGATTGAGATTAAGTTTAATTAAATATAATTTAATTAGATTTAATTTGAACTTGATTGGATCAATTCTAATTAATTTATTGGATAAGCCAAGTGCAAGAAAGAACTAGCCCTAGTTCAACTAGGACTTGGGTCAACCCAATTTTTAATTTGATTAAAAAATTAGTTTAGATTTAAATATGATTTAATCTAATTTAATTAAATTTATAATTGAGTTAAGATCTAATTTAATTGAATTGGTTTACTTTTGATTTAATTTGATTTGAGAAACCAATTTTAGATCAAGCCAAAATAAGAATCTGAGTATGACTAGGATTCCATATCTTATGCCACCTTGACCCCATACCATTCTCCCTTTATTTTTGGCATTGAATCCCCTCTCCCTAGCCTTTCACACACATCCCCTCTCCCTCTCTCTTTCTTATTTGGAATAAGTTATGGACATTGGCTTAAGAAGGTAAGTTGTTGTGGTTTATTTGGATTCTATGTGATAGAATCCCAACAAACTTTGATTCCTTCCCTTGTGCCACCCACATCTGATTTTCTTTCTTTATTTTTCATAGTAAAAGAAGGCATTTTGTACACTAATATTAGATGGTCCACGGCATGGGATGAGGAGGGGGCGCCCAAGTGTTGGGCATCCCAACAACCTTCCTTATATTGACCTGCCTTGTCTAGGAATTTGACCTAGACAAGGCTCTTCCATAACTTGTTATTTAAAATAAATTTTTACTTGAATTTTTTGTGAAACATAGATATTTGAGAGAGGTTTTGGGTTTGTGAAAATCAAAGGGAAAGGGCTCTTGGGTGTTGGGTTTTCATCGACACTAATCTTGGTGTCTAGATGAGAGTAGAAAGAAGAAGAAGAGGGTCTTCTTCTAGGATTTCTTCCATACATCCTTTTTCCTCCTTTTGAGATTTATTTTTGAGTGTCATAGATCTAAAATATCTTCTCTTTCTTCTAATCCTTGGAGAGTCTAATTTTGAGAAGAGAAAAGTACCGGATCGATCATCGAAGAAAGATCAGCACAATACTAGCATAGTATGCTAATTTTCTACATTGGACTTCTGATCAGGATTTATGGACTCATGTGGATATCTCCTAGAGGCTAGATATGTGTGCAGCTCTGATCTCCATTCTTCAGCCCATATCAGTAGGTTAGAATATCCAACTTGCACAGGTAACAAAGATCCGATCTTTTGTTACTTATATGATTCTAATCTAGTGTAGATCTATGTTGATATGATCAACACTTATTCTTTTTTTTTAATTTTTAATTTTTAATTTAATATCATACCATAATCATATAATAGAATCTTAGAACTAAGATATTCTCTAATTTTATAAATAAATATTGATTTATTTTATTTAAGTCTTTCACTGCCTGATCTTGAAAAAGTTTTAAGATCTAACCCTGAAATCCTACATCTGATTATAACAATTTATATCAGAGCCTATGTTATTTATTATATGATTTTTTATACATGTTTAATTTTTTTCTTAGATTAGATCTAATTTATGATCTAATTATTAAATCTAAAATTAAAAATTAGATTATACGAATTGATTATAAGGTTGTTCTGCTGTAAGGTTTATCCCTTATAGTGGAGAGATTATCCTAGTTCGTATAGATCTGCTTCTTATCATAAATTTATTAGATATGATCTAATTTTATTTATGATTTATTAGATTTAAAATAATTTTAGATCTAAAAATAAAAGTGTTAGATTGCACGGACTGCTATAAGATTGTTCTGCTGTAAGGTTTATCTCTTACAGTAGAGAGGTTATCTTAGTACATGTTGATCTAAAATATTAATCATAAAATTTTAGATTAGATTTAAAAAATTTTATGATCTGATTAAAAATATTTTAACCTAATTTTAATTATCATAAATATGTTAGATTTAATTAAAGATAATTTATGATTGATTAGAGTTGAAATTATTTCAATTATATGAACCTGTTTAGATTAGATCTAAAGTAGTTTCATGCTTATCTTATTTGCATATTGATTATGAATCAAACATGCAACTTGATTGGTAGAACCATATTATAAAAATATTTTATAAATATAAAAATTATTTTCAAAAAATCGAATCCCAACCCTCAGTCCAAAACTTAATTAAGAATTAAGAAGTTGTTTGATTAGGATCTAGGATTGTGAATTAAAGATCCTAAGACATAAATCATAATACATTAGGTTAAATGGATTAGTGGAGATTAGGTCCATTAATTGGATTAGACCTAGGATTAGATTAAAGAATGGACTTAATTAGAGAATTGACAAAATTTAATCAATTGTTATCTTAGATTAGGTCAAAGATTCTCTAGATCAATTACAATAGTTATAGTTGGTTAAGTCCATGTTTTTAACAAGACCCAAGATGGACTTGATTCTTGGCTATGCGGTCTAGCATGAACTATTAGGTTGATCTAATTGAAACTAATTAAATCAGTTGGTGTCTAAGATAAACCAGACTAGTGGTCTTTAATTGGTAGCCCACTTATCTGGCCATTTATGATGGTGTCTAAGGCAAGCTTTGGCAGATCCTTGCACTGATCAAACTTACCTGGCCTCTTGGTGAGATTATATTTTGATTGGATTACTTGACTATTTGAGCTGATCAATGTCAGCTAGGTAAATCAGTGTAATTGATTTAGATGCTCCTAGATCAGTCTATAAATGATCTTCCTTAAGCTGATTTGGTGAAGCCAGTAGGAGGATCATAATAAGCTAGTTCATCTGACTCACCTATGTTAATGATAGGAAAGGTTAAGTAATGCTACTTACCAAAGCATGTATCTAGTAGGAAAAATAAATAGTATCTAAAAAATATTGCATTAAAAATCAATGTTAAGGTTTGTGACTTTATTATAAGTTTATTTTGGTTAATTTAGATGATTATTCTTTTTGATATGTCTACATACACAGATTAAGCTCATTGTAGACATTTGAAAAATTACAGTACATGACGCAGAAGGTTTCCTCCCTCTCTAAGCATTAAGAACTACTCCTTAGATTTGTCAGGGTAGAACTTAACAAATCATAGGGTAAATATACATATATACCATTACTATAGGTTTCCTGATCATAATTATGATCATATATCACTCTTAGAAAAGATGATTATATATGGAATTAATAATCAGCACATATATGAAAACTCTTAGGCAGAACCGGATGGCCCAGAACTTGTCGGCATGACCTAGAACCCATCAAGATGGCCCACAGCCATCGGCATGGCCCAGAACCTACCAGTAAGGGTTCTCTTTAAATATTAAAAATTTAAAAATAAAAAAATAAAAATAAAAAGGAAGCTCAGATTCATCATTTAATCATGCATTATAAAAATACTTTTGGTATCTGCTACAACTAAACCAAATCAGTTGTGAACGGTTGCTAGCTAAATAGTCACTAGCCATCCAAGATTGCCTTGCCATTTGAAATTGTTAAAATATTTGCAGAAGAAGAAAAAAAAGAACTCATATCACTAAAATCATACTAAGAATTTATCATTTTTCATCCAAAATCATCACAACCTCTTTATAAAAAGAAAAAAAAGAAACTAATTTTTAAAAATAGAATATTATAAAAAATAATAAAATAAAAAAATAATATAAGATAAGTATTATATATAACATCTTGATTATTGGTAGAATATCCTTAAAACATAGTGGCATCTTCTTCTTCCCTAATAGCATCTTAATACTAATTTAATTGATTCTTAAATGGAGAAAAATTGATAAAAAATAAGTAAAGCTCGAGATCGACTTGACTTAACTTGAATATGAATCGAGCCACACTCAAAATTGAGTTCGAGCTTGAAATCGAACATTATCTTACTAATAATATATATATATTAGTATATATTATTAATTTATATATTAATATTTAGTAGCTCTAGTTGGCTCATTTAACCCATAGCCTGTATCAAGTTATTTATTATAATATTATTATTATATTATTATAATAAATATTATAATAACATTTATTATAATATTTATAAATATATTTATAATAAATATTATAAATATAATAATAAATATTATTATAAATATTAAAATTAATTATTCATATTATTATAAAATTAAATAAAAAAATTATACCTATGAGGAGAGGGTCGTACAAATAGTGAGGGTCATTGATGATTGTGCTAGAGAGAGGACCGGTGGCGATGGGGTGGGCCGGCGTGGTGGTGGTGCTTGGTGGAAGGGATAGGCCAAAGGAGCCTGAGGTCGAGGGGGCTAGAGCCAACGACAGGGCAGGCCCATAATGATGCTAGAAGGAAAGGGGCGACGGAGAATGGGGCCGAGGGAGGTGAGGCCAATGGGGATGGGATTGGGCTTGAGGGTGGTGAGGCCAGGGCCGAGGGAGCTAGGGTCGAGGGGGTTAGAGCTAGCGGCAAGTGGGCCGATGTGGGGTGGGTAGCTAGGGCATGGGTAGTCAAGGTAAGAAGAGAGAAAGAGAGAGAGAGAAAGGGGGTGGTGCTAGAGGGAGGCGGCCAGTGATAGGGTGGGCTGATGGAGGGGTGGGTCAGCAGTAGGGAGGGTAGCTAGGGTTCGGGTAGAGAAGAGAGAGACAGTGAACGAGAGCAAGCAAGGGAAGATAAAAATTGCTCAGCATGCAGAAAAAATTATTATCCAAATCTATGGCAGCAGTTATATATAACCGCTATCATTTGATCTATAATAGTGGTTTTTGCTAACCGTTGCTATATATGCATAATATAAATTTTTTATATTTTTTCTAAATATATTATAATTTTAAAATTTAAAATCTATTTTTATCATTCATTATCTAAATAATTATCATTAGAGTATCATCACAATAGGCCGCATCGATCTAATAGCTCTAGTTATGTCGATCGATTAACTTTAATTTCGATGGGGGACGAACAACCATATGATAATTTAATAGATAAATATCATCGATTGATCCAAAAATTTATAATGATGATCTTGGAGATGTTTGTAGCATCCTATCAAAATCTCACTTTAATCAAACATCATTATCATGGTCAATCTAGCATTGGATGATTTTGGCCGTTAAATAAAATATGATAATTAAAAGGCCAAATAGCATCCGATTATGAGATAATTTTTTAGATAAATAATCTTTGGTACTACTTTAATTATTTATATGATGGTGATCATAATATTCAAACCATGTCTATATAAACTATCCATGTTAAATATATCTTACAAAGCACAAGCATAATTATATAAGGCCATTACGAACAAGTATTAGAAGATATATAGTTTTGGATCATTCATATATACACGATTTGAATTTTATGATCACCACCATGTAAATGATGAAAGTAATACTAGAGATTATTTATCTAAAAAATTACCTCATATTCGGATGCTATTTGGCCTTTTGATCATCATTTTATAATTATTTAGATAATGAATGATAAAGATAGACTTTAAATTCTAAAATTATACTATATTCAAAAAAAAATATGAAAAAATTTATATTATACATCTATAGTAGCAATTAAATATAACCACTGCCATAGGTACCTATGGTAGCAGTTATATAAAATCATTGTTGTAGGTGTAATTGATAGTACCGGTTAAGCATAACCGCTACCATATGTCAATCTATGGCTGCGGTTACATATAATCGTTGCCATAGGTCCAATCTATGGTTGATCTATGATAGCAATTATGCTTAACGGCTGCCATAGATTGGACCTATAATAGCAGTTTTATATAACCGCTGGCATAGGTTGACATATGATAGTGGTTTTGTGTAACCACTGCTATAGGTCAAATCTATAGTAACATTTACATAAAACCGCTGCCTTAGATGATATTGCAGTAGTTTTCAAACTGCTGTAATAGTAAGCACTGTTGTAGCTCTATTCTATAGTAGTGCATCCGATTAAGATAACTTTTTAGATAATAATCTTTGCTACTACTTTCATCATTTATATAGTGGTAATCGTAAATTCTAAATCATACATGTACGAACCATCCACGTTAAGCAAATCTTACAAAAGAACAAGTATAATTACTTAAGAATCTTAATAATGAATATCAAGAAATATATAGTTTTGGATTATTCATATATATGCAATTTGAATTTTATGATCTGTTTGGAATAGTATCCCAAAGCCAATCATTAATCTATTGATGATTGAGCTATTTTATGTAATATTATTAATTGAATAAAAATTATTCTAACTTTTTCATCATAAATCTTTCATCTTCTAATAAACTCCTGCCTATTGTGATGAAGTCCTTAGGACTATTTAGAATTGACAAAGGAGGATTTATCATTTAGTTGTTAAAATTGTTTGCAATTAAATGATACGTTGTTACCAAGGATGATAATGTTTATCGATTATAGGTTGTTGTGTGCCATATAGATTGATTATCCTCTTAATCGAGTGTGGAGACATTGGTATAGTATGCAAGTGAGATGTAGGGGTACATCTATACTGAACGTGACCAACTCTAGAGCTTTTGTACTATCAAGAATTATTTTGATGGAATATGGGCATAAGTGTCCCTCCAACCTAAGATCACCATGGTGACCTCCAAGCAACTCAATGTGCTTTGGTGCCATTTCTGGGTACAGTCAAGTACTTGAGGAGTCGGTGCGTGAGTCAAGATGGGATTGACTACTCCTGAACATAGGAGCTATGTTCAATAGTATTTCAATTTAGCAAAGCCTTGATCAGGGTAGTTCTAGTGTGGGGTCACAAGACTAATTGCTTTGAGACATGATTTGGATGTATCTTCAAGGATTGACAGTTAAATCCTAAGTCATCCTAATGCACAGAGGTTAAAGAGATGAATTATATGGTAACCATATTTATATAGATTTTGAATATTATGATTGCACTATTCGGTTTATTCGGACGTCAGGTACTATTGCTAGATGGTCACTTTGATTAGTATAGAAAATTAGTTTCTATGCTACCGACTTAGGTTCGAACCTATGGGGTCACATACACTAGAGATTCCTATCCAATCTAATGACTAATTAAGAGAAGTTTAATTAGTGATTTGATCACTAATTAACTCAATTTGATTGAGTGATTATTTTTGGATCAAGACCAATTGAATTGGATTCATTTAGATTTGACCCGATTAGATGATCTAATCGTCAAGGAGGTTTAATCTTTAAGTTGATCAGGGGTTGGACTTGATTAATTCTTGATTGATTAGTATTTAACTGAGCCTAATTAAGCCTAAATAAGTTGGATTTAATCTGATCTAATTAGGCCTTACCAATTTGGATTGGATTGGAGGACAAACAATAAGACTACTTTGACTAGTCTTCCCATGCACCATATTACCAAAATTTATGGCATCCTTTCTCCATGAGAAAATATTTCTCATGAACATTTTCCATGCAAGGAAGGGCATGCACCCTCCTCTCTCATGCCGCATATAGATAAGATAGGCAGGTTGTTATTCAAATTCAAAGGAGTTTGAGTTTGAATGAATAAGCCAACCATCTCATCTAAAACCCTCCATGCCTCTCTAGAGCTAGCGCATCTATTTATGCATGGAATTTTTGGGACATGCAAATAATAGGAAAAAAGAAGAGAGAAACATCAAATGGAGATAAGAAAATGTTTCTTCTCTACATGAGTGAAAAATAAGAGAGTTCCAGGTGCAAGGATTTTGGGTGAGAGCATGTCTTAGGATCTATACCTAGGGTTTTAGGAATCAAATATATGAGTTATGAGGGTCGTGAGTTCATAGATCTTGGTGAAAGCCTCTGCTACATATCTTCTGCATTCATCGATGATCTAGAGCATCCGAAGAGCCCATGAAGCAAGATCGAAGGAGTTCGATCTAAAATCAGCCATTGAAGACTTCTATCCAAGCTAGCATTTGGAAAGAGTTGATCGGATCTGGACCTTGTATGGATTATCTATGGAGGCCAGATACATGTGTGGCTATATCACGGCATTCAGATCTACACCAAGGAGATCAGATTATGGAGTTCATCTACCCGCAAAAAGATAACATGTTCTGAACACATAGAGCAGTAAAATAATTTTAATATTGATCTTATTTTTATTTTCAGATATGTATGCATTATAATACATTAGATCCTGTAGCATGTAGAATTTTTAGATTAGAACTATAGTTTTTTTAATATGATTAATAATATTATCCATTATGCATTTATCAAAAAAAGTTTTCGAAAGTATAGCTAGAAATCTTGCGTATTCCCTTTAATTGGTATCAGAGCTACTGGTTGTTTGATGTATTATGTATGCATAATTTAGATTATTTTTAGATTAAATCTAAATAATAATCTGATCTAAAAAATAAAAATGATGATCGCACGGACTATAGGTTGTCCTGCTGTATGGTTTATCCCTTATAGTGGAGAGATTGTCCTGATATGTTGTGATCTATAAAATTAATCATAAAAATTTTAAATTAGATCTAATAATTTTTTATGATGTGTTTAAAAGGATTTAACCTAAAATTTATCATGAATTAGTGTTTAGATTAGATCTAAATAATTTCATGATTTTTTATGTAGAGTACATAGTTTTAGATTAAACTTGAACAGGATCTTAGGAAGATTGTGTTCACTGATCAAGCTGGCTCTCCTAGAAATCAAGCCAGCTCAACCATCATGCCAGCCATGATAGGGTTTTCGGATTAATGCTCTAGCTGGCTCGATTAGGAACTAGGCCGACTCGACTTCAATTCGGGTCGACTTGGATTGGATCCAAGTTTGTCCGACTGGAATGATGGCCTTCGGGCCTTCCACTCGAGCTGGCTATCTCAGGAATTGAGCCAGCTCGACTTCTGCTCAGGCCAGCTTGGATGGGATCTGAGCCAGCCCGACTGAGAAGTTGGCTAAATATCTTAGTTGGCTAGTTTTATAAGATCAAACCTACATCTAGTGCTTGTTTATAAAATAAACCAACCCATTTTTGAAATGAGTCGATTTATTTAGTGAAACAGTGCTAGAATGTAAAGAATCTTTTAAAAATTTTGAAAAATATTTTTGAAATGCCAAACCTCAACCCTCAGTCTTAAACTTAATTGAGAATTAAGCATGATGAATTAGGATCTAGAATTGTGAATTAAAGATCCTAACTCATTGATCATAAAATGTGGATTATTGGGTTAGTCGAATTAGATCCATTAATTGAATTAGATCTAAGGTTAGTTAAAGAATGGACTAAATTAGAGTAATTGATCAAATCTAACCAAATATTAATTTAGATTAGATTAAGGACTCTTTAGACCAAATTACAATAGTTGTAGTTGGTCAAGCCTATGCCTTCAATGAGAATCAAATGAACTTGATTCATGGCTACGCGGTCAAACCTAATATTTCTAGGTTGGTCAAATTGAAACTAATGAATCGGATGGTATCTAAGATAAGTCTAGAAGCTCAGATCAGTGGTTTTTAATTGAAAGCTACTCACACTGATTCGATCTTTGATGAGTTAATGGCATATCCCTTCTATTGATCTTACTTAGCTGGCCATCTTGGTGAATTAGATTTTGATTAGACCACTTGGTGATTTGGACTCACCTATGTTAATTAGGTAAATTAGTTTGACTAATTTAGATGCTCCTAATGCCAGTTTTAATTAGGTCCTTATTGATCTGACTTGGTGAAGTCAGTGGGAGGATCCAAATTGACTGATCAATTCTTCTTAAAATTGGTTATAAAATCTTTTAAAATTATTAGATCCTTAAAATGATAAAATTATGATGATAACTAAGTCATAGCCTCCCATTAAGTTGAGTGATAATGGGTCCATTGGTTTAATAATCATTGGAGGTCCAAAAACTTGATGCTTATTGACTAATGAAATTATCATTCATAATATGATAATTTGGTCGTGTCTTTCTAGTGGTGGTCAGGTTGGCTGGCCAAAGTCGGGCTTGATCATTTGTTGGTCTAATGCACCAAATATGATCATGTTAATGGTTGGACCTAACTGGATCTTTTCAATGGAGGCCAAAGCCTATTGATTAGATTTTTGATGCAAAAATTAAATTACTAAAAATTATTTGGTGAAATAATTAGTTATGAACCTATCCATAGGTGCACATGAATTGACCAACCAAAGTTGGGCTCATGTGTAGTCTATGTTGATTCAAGTATCCACTAAGAAATTAAGGATAATTTCTCGAATAGGAGGTAGAGGCTATCGATTCGAACAAAATAGTGGAAGAAACTTTAGACTAAAGTCCAAGTCTTTAGAGTAAATAATTCATATACTAATTAGGTCTATGATTTTTCTTTTGTGTAGACATGGCCACTACCCTATCGCTTCGATCATTGTTGGACAATGACAAACTCATGGGATCCAATTTTGATAGCTGATATCGAAAGTTGAAGATCATCCTAGAGTATGAATGGATCTTATATGTATTGACTGATCTGGCACCTGAGGAGCCAACCCCGAATGCTATTTAGATGGTGAGAGATACTTACCAAAAGTGGCTCAATGACCACACCACCATTTGATGCATTATGCTGGCAGCAATGAATGATGAGTTCAGTCGTAAGTTTGAGAATGCCTAGCCCGAGGAGATGCTTTAAATGTTGAACGATTCCTTGGCCCGCTTGATGACGTTGAAAGGCATAAGACTAGTTGTGCCATTTTCAACGCTCGTATGAGGGATGGGGCATCAATCACTGATCATGTATTATATATGATCAAGATGATTGAATGTCTGAGTAAGCTGGATTTTTTTCTGCATGAGCAGCTCGGTAAGGATGTGATCCTAAATTTATTACCCAAGTCCTTCTATCCTTTTCTTACTCATTTTAGAATGACAAAGCTTGCAGTGAACTACCATGGGTCATTGAGGTTGCTGTAGAACTTTGAGAAGGATCATCAGCTCCGAAAGGGATCGATGAATATTGTGGAAGGATCTTCTTCTGGTCGACCCTTTAAGAAAGGAAAGAAGAATAAGATGAAGAATAATAAAAAGGTGCAGCCGCATGCTGGGACGTCTACACAAGATCAGACTAAGAAGCGCAAGCCTGACCAGAGCCATATGGAGTGCTTCATTTGCAAGAAGTAGGGGCATTGGAAGAGGAACTATCCTCAGTACATTGCCACCCTAAACCCGAACAGGCCAAGGAGGAAGCAAGTAGTTGCTGCATAAGATAATTATATGATAATACCTTGCAACTTCTCAATTTATGATACTACTGTCTGGGTATTAGATAAGTCCTTATCATATTTATAATTCGATGCAGGATTTATAGGTTAGTAGTAGATTTGGTGAAGGCGAGAAATTCTTGAACATTTAAGATGGAAGACAAGTTCCAGTTCTAGCTTTAGAAATCATGAATCTTGTAATCAATTCTCATAGAGTTATTCTTAGTGATTGTCACTTTTGTCTAAGTTTTTTATTGAATATAATTTTTGTAGGCCTTTTGGCTCAGAATAGTTATCAGTTTTCAATAAAAGCAAATTTTTGTGATATCATTTTGAATGGTGTTACAGTTTATATTGGATAATTGAATAATGAAATTTATCTATCATCACAGTCTGTTAACATAGTCCAAACTTCTGGTAAATATCCTAGAATAGATGAAGTATCAGATGTCTATCTTTGACATTGTAGGCTAGGTCACATCAATAAGAATAGAATAAATAGGTTGGCTCAAGAAGAAATTCTTAAGGTTAATGATTGTGAATCACTTCCGACCGATGAGTCCTGTCTTCTTAGGAAAATGATCAAGTCACCTTTTATTGAAAAGGGTAAACAAGCTAGTAAACTCTTGGGTCTAGTATATACTGATGTATGTGGACCCATGAGTACAAGCACTAGAGATGGATATTTCAACTTCATAACCTTCACAGACAATCTATTGAGATATGGGTACATCTATTTAATGAAGCATAAGTCAGAGTCATTTGAAATGTTCAAACTATTCTATAATAAGGTAGAAAAGCAAACTAGGATGAGTATTAAAACTCTTCGGTCTAACTAAGAAGGTCAGTACCTTTTCAGTGAATTTCTGATATATCTTAGAAAGAATGGGATTCTCTTCTAATGGACTCCTAGAACACCACAGCATAATGGTATGTCTGAAAGAAGGAATTGAACCCTATTGGATATGATTGGATCTATGATGGGATTTGCCGGTCTACTTATCTTCCTCTGAAAATATGTGCTCAAGTCAACTTGTTATATTTTGAATAGGGTATTGAGTAAGTTTGTTTCTAAAATGCCATATGAAATGTGGACAGGGCGTAAGCCAATACTCTCGCACCTTAGGATTTGTGGGTGTCCGACTTATGTCAAATATTTAGTAATGGACAAGCTTGGACCTAGGTCTGACAAGTGTAGCTTTATAGGGTATCCAAAAGAGACCAAAGGATATTATTTCTACCTAGCTGATGAGCAGAAAGTGTTTGTCAGTCTTAAGATAGTCTTTTTAGAAAAGAAGCTTCTTGGTGAAGGGACTAATTCTTCTAAGGTTGAGCCTGAAGAAGTTCGATAGATGGAAGAATTGATACAAATAGCTAAACCTGAACTGGATTTGATTTGATTAAATTCGAAGCCTATCGAACTTGCATCCTTAAGGTGATCTGGTAGAGTACCACATCAGCCGAATATATACTTGATTTCTTAGTCTAGGATGGTGATCTTGTCGAACTCGATGAGAACCATGAGGATTCGATCTCCTACATGGATGCAATATAGAGATTCGACTCTGAAAAATGATTTCAGGCCATGAGATCCGAAATAGAGTTCATGAAGGTCAACAATGTATGGATATTGATTGATCCATCCAAAGGAATAAAATCAATAGGATATAAGTGGGTCTTCCAAAGAAAAAGAGGCACAGACCAGAAGGTGGAGATCTATAAAATTTGTCTAGTTGCCAAGGGGTATCGTCAACATTATGATGAGTATTGATTATGATGAGATGTTTTTTCTATGGCAATGCTCAAGTCAATTCGGATCATGCTTACGATAGCTATATATCTGGATTATGAAATTTGATAAATAGATATGAAAACAGCTTTTCTAAATAGAGAGCTAGCTAAAGAGGTGTATATAATACAACCTAAAGGTTTTATATCCATAGATGAGTCTAAGGTGTGCAAGCTTCAAAGATCCATTTATGGACTGAAGCAGACATCTCAGAGTTGGAACATACATTTTGATAGGACGATCAAGACATATGGCTTCATTAAGAACAAAGAAGAGTCCTACATATCTAAGTGGGCTAATAGTCTAGCAGTTGTATTCCTCGTTTTGTATATAGATAACATTCTCTTAATCGAGACTGATGTTCCTATATTATAAGAAATAAAGATCTGACTGTCATCACAGTTCTCCATGAAAGATTTGGAAGAAGCTTCCTATATCTTAAGGATGAAGATCTATAGAGATAGATCTAAAAGATTGCTTGGATTATCCCAGTCCACGTACATTGATACTATGTTGAAGAGGTTCAGCATGGAGAATTTCAAGAAGGGCTATCTACCGGTAGGCCATGAAATTTCTCTCTCAAAGAAGAATTGTCCAACAACACCTCAAGAGAGAGAGAGCATATGAGTAGAATTTCATATGCTTTGGTAGTGGGTTCTATTATGTATGCCATGACATGTATACGATCAGATGTGGCATACTCACTAGGGATAGTGAGTAGATACCAATCTGATTTAAAGAAGAACCATTGGAAGGTTGTTAAAACTATCCTAAAGTATTTGAACAATACTAAGGACCAGTGGCTTATTTATGATGAATTAGACTAGAAACTTGTGGGATTTATCGACTTTAGTTTTCTATCTGATCATGATGACAGCAAGGGTGTGTCGGGGTATGTGTTTATCATTGATGGTGGAGCTGTCTGCTGAAAAAATTTCAAGCAGCACACCATGGCCGATTTAGTGTGTGAGGTGGAGTATGTTGCTACATTAGATGCTGTCAAAGAAGCAGTGTGGCTGAAGAATTTCATCATCGAGCTTGGAGTAGCATCCTCCCTAGATGGTCCAGTTTTGCTTTTCTATGACAGCTCTGGAGCCATAGCTCAGGTGAAGGAACCAAAGGCACACCAACGGATGAAGCATATTTTATGTCACTTCCACCTTATCTGAAAGATCATGGATTGAGATAACATCGATCTTCAAAAGATCGATGGAAAGAAAAACTTAGCCAACTATTCACTAAAGCCGTTATGATGAAGGAGTTCGACGACTTCAAGTCAAAGATGGGTATAGGATATTGCACCGATTGGCTTTAGGCCAAGTGAAAGATTGTTGGGAATAATGTTCCAAAGCCAATCATCAGCCTATTGATGATTGAGCTATTTTATGTAATACTATTAATTGAATAAAAGTTATTATGGCTTTTTCATCATAAATCTTTCATCTTCTAATGAACTCCTATCTATTGTGATGAAGTTCTTAGGATTATTTAGAATCGACAAAAAAGGATTTATTATTTAGTCCTTAAAATTGTTCACAACTAAATGATTCATTATTACCAAGGATGATAATGTTTATCAAGTATAGATCATTATATGCCATATAAGTTGATTGTCCTCTTAACCAAGAAGTGTGGGACGCTGGTATGGCATGTAGGTGAGATGTAGGGATACATCTGCACTGAATGTGACCGACTCTAGAGCTTTTCTGCTGTCAAGAATTGCTCTAATGGAATATGGGCATAAGTGCCCCTCTGATCTGAGATCACTATGGTGACTGTCAAGCAACTCATTATGCTTTAATTTCGGACTACCTAAATTTTTAATTTAGTGATGGAAGATTTTTGGTACAATCAAGTACTTGAGAAGTTAGTGCGTGAGTCAAGATGGGATTGATCACTCTTGGACATAAGAACTGTGTTCAATAGTGTTTTAATTTAGCAAAGCCTTGGCTAGGATAGTCCTAGCGAGGGGTCATAGGACTAATTGCTTTGAGATACGATTTGAATGTATCTTCTAGGGTTGATAGTTAAACCTTAAGTCATCCTATGCATAGAGGTCAAAGGGATGAATTATGCGGTAACCATATTCATATAGGTTCTGAATATTATGATTGCACTAATTGGCCTATCCGAATGTCGGATAACCATATTTACATAGGTTCTAAAACCCTCCATGCCTTTCTAGAGCTAGTGCATCTATTTATACATGAAATTTTTGGGATGTGCGAATAATAGGAAAAAAGAAGAGAGAAACATCAAAAGGAGAGAAGAAAAAGTTTCTTCTCTACATGCATGAAAAATAAGAGAGTTGTAGGCGCAAGGGTTTTGGGTGAGAGCATACCTTAGGATCTATACCTAGGATTTTGGTAATCAAATCTGTGAGTTACGAGGGTCATGAATTCATAGATCTTGATGAAAACCTCCACTACATATCTTCTGCATTCATCGATAATCTGGAGTATCCGAAGAGCCCGTGAAGCAAGATCAAAGGAGTTCGATATGAAATCAGCTGTTGAAGACTTATATATGAGGTAGCACTCGGGAGGAGTTGATCGGATCTAGATCTCGTGTGGATTACCCATGGAGGCCAAACAAGTATATGACTACGTCACGGCATTCAGATCTACATCGAGGAGATCAGATTGTGGAGTTCATCTATCCGCAAAAAGATAACATATTTTGAACACGTAGAGCAGTAAAATAGTTTTACTGTTGATCTTATTTTTATTTTCAGATATGCATGCATATATAATACATTAGATCCTATAGCATGTAGGTTTTTCAAATTAGATCTATAGCTTTTTATTATTAATATGATTAATAATATTATCTACTATGCATTTATCAAATTTTTTTTTTGAAAGTAGAGCTAGAAAGCATATGCATTCTCTTCACAGTCACCATCATACAAATGATTAAAGTAGTATAGTAAAGATCATTTATCTAAAAAATTACCTTATAATCGGATGCTGTTAGATCTTTTGATCACTCATTTTTTATTTAATGGCCAAAATAATCTCATGCTGAATTAACCATAATAATGATATTTGATTGAGATGAAATTTTAATAGTATGCTATAAATATCACCAAGATCATTATTATAAATTTTTGGACCCATTGATAGTCTCTATCTATCAGATCATCATATGGTTGTTTATGATTATCGAAATCAAATTTTATTGATCGACATAGCTAGGGCTATCGGATTGAGGTGGACTTTTATAACGATACTCTAATGATAATTATTTAGATAATAAATAATGAAGATGGATTTTAAATTCTAAAATTATAATGATAAATTATGTATAAAAAAATAATTAAAAAGAAAAAAATTTGTTAATGCAAAATTTGTATAGACAATAATCCTAATTACCTATGCTTTTGTCTTGCGTAGGCACATGAACTATTTACCTATACTAATTTAGCATTGACAAATTTTTTAAGAAAATTAAAAAATTAATAAAAAAGTTTAACCATTTGTTGATGCTATGTTAGCATAGGCAATTAACTTAATTACCTATGCAAGAAGGAAACATGGGGAATTAGGTTTATTGCCTACAAAAATTTTGCATTGGCAAATGTTTTACTTTTAAATTATTTTTTTATTTTTATAAATAATTTGCCATTATCTAAATAATTTACTGGTATAATTTTAGAATTTAAAGTCTATCTTCACCATTCATTATCTAAATAATTATCTTTAGAGTATCATCACAAAAATCCATCTCAATCCGATAGCCCTAGCTATGTTGATCAATAAAATTTGATTTCAATTGTCACAAATGATCGTATAATAATTTGATAGATAGAGATCATCGATGGATTTAAAAACTTGCAACGATGATCTTAATAATATTTGAAGCATGGTATCAAAATTTTACTTCAATCAAATATCATCATCATGGTCAATTTAGCATAGAATAAATCATTAAATGAAAAATAAGGATCAAAAGGCTAAACAACATCCGATTAAGATGATTTTTAGATAAATGATCTTTGATACTACTTTCATCATTTGTATGGTGGTCATCATAAAATTCAAATCGTGTGTATATGAACCATCCATGTTAATTAAATCTTACAAACACATAAATATAATTACTTAAGGACCTTAAGAATGAGTATCAAGGGATACATAGTTTTGGATCTTTCATATATGTATGGTTTGAATTTTATAATCACCACCATACAAACAATCAAAGTAGTAGCATAGATTATTTATCTAAAAAATTATGTTGTAATTAGATATAGTTTAGCCTTTTGATCACTTATTTTTTATTTAATGGCCAAAATTATTCCATATTAAATTGATCATGATAATGATATCGGATTGAGGTAAAATTTTGATAGTATACTATAAATATTATTGAGATCATTGTTATAAATTTTTAGATTCATTAGTAATCTTTAACTATCAGATCATCATACGGTTGTTCATGGCCATCGAAATCATATTTTATTGATCGACGTAGCTAGGGCTACATGATCGAGATGAACTTTTGTAACGGTACTCTAATGATAATTATTTAGATAATAAATGATAAAGATAAATTTTAAATTTTAAAATTATTAGATAAATTATTTATAAAAAAATAATTAAAAAATATTTATCAATGCAAATTTGCATAGGGAATAAACCTAATTGCCTATGCTTTTATCTTGCATAGGCAAATGAACTATTTACCTTTGCTAATTTAGCATCGATAATTTTTTTATAAAAATTAAAAAATTAATAAAAAGGTTTAACCATTTGCCAATGCTATGTTAGCCTAGGCAACTAACTTAATTATCTGTGCAAGAAGGAAACATAGGGAATTAAGCTTATTGCCTATGAAAATTTTACATCGATAAATATTTTCACTACTACAAAAAGAACCTACGGCAGTGCATACTATGACAGTAATTTTAGAAATTACTACAATAGAGTCTACGACAGTGGTTACAAGGAACCACTACCGTAGGTTTAACCTATAGCATCAATTTTTTGTAACTACTACCATTATCCGACATATGTCAGTGGTTCCTTATAACCGCTGCCATAAGTTCGATCTATAAAAGTGGTTTTTTGTAACCGCTACCATATGTCGGATCTATAGCAGTGATTTCTTGTAACCGCTGCTATACGTCGATCTATGGTAGCGGTTATTTGTAACCGCTGTAATATATATTTTTTTATTTTTTTTCTAAATAATGTATAATTTTAAAATTTAATGCTCATCTTCATCATTCATTATCTAAATAATTATCATTAGAGTATCGTCGTAAAAGATCACCTCGATCTGATGATCCTAGCTTCATCGATCAAAAAAATTTGATTTCGATGATCACGAATGATGATGCAATGATCTAATAGATGAAGATCTTCGATAGGTTCAAAAATTTGTAATGATGATCTCAGTTATGTTTGTAATATACTATCAAAGTTTTACTTTAATCGGATATCGTTATCTTGGTCAATTTAGTATAGATTAATTTTGACTGTTAAATGATAAACGAGTGATCAAAGGACCAGATGGTGTCCGATTATGAAATTTTTTTTATAAATAATCTTGGCTACTACTTTAATCATTTTTTATGATGGTGATTATAAAATTCAACTCGTGGGACTAAAAATGATCTAAAACTATACATCGTCTGATAACCATTCTTAAACTCCGTTGGTTGTTATATATATATGCTCATGCTTTTGCAATATCTGCTTAACGTGAATAGTTCATATGAAAATAATTTAAATTTTACTATCATCACCATATAAAATGATTAAAATTATAGTAAAGATCATTTAACTAAAAAATTATCTTGTAATCAAATGCCGTTGAACCCTTTGATCGCTTATTTCTAATTTAATGGCCGAAATCATTCCATACTAAATTGACCATGATAATGATATCCGATTGAAGTAAAATTTTGATAGTATACTACAAATATCATCGAGATCATCATTGTAGATTTTTGGATCGATCAAAGATTTTCATCTATCAATCATCGCATCATCGTTTGTGATCGTCAAAATTGAATTATTTTGATCGATGAAGCTAGGGCCATCGGATCGAGGTGATCTTTTGTGACGATACTCTAATGATAATTATTTAGATAATGAATGATGAAAATAAATATTAAATTTTAAAATTATATAATATTTAAAAAAAATAAAAAAAATATATTTCCAATCTATGATAGTGGTTATAAACCACTGCCGTAGAGCGCGGCTGCCATAGATCTATGGCAGCGGTTCAAAAATTGATGCCATAGGTTAGATTAAAAATTCTTAATTTTTTTTTTCTTTCGTGCGCATGCTCTCTCTCTTTCCCCTCCTCTCCATCACTGGTGAGACTCCACCCATCCTCGACCATGGTCGCCCGCCCCCCACCCTTCCCATCCCCGACCGTCCACCTGTTGCCCTCCTGACTGTCCGCCCTCTACCCTCCCCATCCCGACTGTGGCTGCCCGCCCCCCACCCTCACCATCCTTGGCTGCGGCCGCCTACCCCCCGCCCTCCCCATTCTCGACCACGATTGCTCGCCTGCCCCCGACCCTCGCTTATGTATGCTTTATGAATTTCAAGCTATTTCAAATGGATGTTAAAAGTGCTTTTCTAAATGGATATATTGTCAAAGAAGTTTATGTAGAACAACCTCCGGATTTTGAAAATCATGCTTTTCCAAATTATATTTTTAGATTAAACAAAGCATTATATGGTTTAAAACAAGCACCTAGGGCTTGGTATAAAAAACTAAGTAAATTATTGCTTAATAATGGATTTTCAAGAGAAAATATAGATACAACCCTTTTCATTATAAGAGATCATGATGACATCTTAGTAATACAAATATATGTTGATGATATTATATTTGGATCTACTAATAAAACTTTATGTCAAGATTTTGCTAAGCTTATGTAGGAAGAGTTCGAGATGAGCATGATGGGTGAACTAACATTCTTCCTCGAACTTCAAATCAAACAAATAAAAGAAGGGATCTCCATCACTCAAAGCAAGTACACAAGAGAACTACTCAAGAGATTTAGGATGGAGAGCTCCAAAGCAATTGGTACCCCCATGAGTCCATCATGTAAGCTTGACAAAGATGAAGGAAGTAAAAGTGTTGATCAAAAACTTTACAGAGGCATGATTAGTTCTTTATTATATTTAACTGCTAGTAGACCAGATATCATGTTTAGTGTTTGTTTATGTGCATGATTTCAATCAAATCCAAAAGAATCATTTTAAATGCTATAAAAAAAAATACTTAAATACCTAAAAGGAACTCAATCCATAGGTTTATGATACTCTAAGAATTCATCAATCGATTTAATTAGATATTCAGATGCAAACTTTGCTGGATATAAATTAAATAGAAAAAGTACTAGTAGAACTTGCCAATTTTTAGGAGTTAACTTAATCTCTTGGTTTAGCAAGAAGTAAAATTCGGTAGCATTGTCTATGGCCGAGACCGAATACATTGCAATTGAAAGTTGCTGTGCATAAATCTTGTGGATTAAGCAACAACTTGAGGACTTTGGCATTAAATTAAACAAAACTCCCATAAGATGTGATAACACTAGTGTCATAAATCTAACTAAGATTCAATCCAACACTCTAGGTCAAAATACATTGAAATAAGACATCATTTCATAAGAGAGCATGTTCAAAATAATGACATAATTCTTGATTATGTTTGTACTGAAAATTAATTGACTGATTTTTTTACTAAGGCCTTAAGTGAAGATAAATTCTATGAGATTAGAAGAGAATTAGGAATTCTTGATCCCCTAGCTTAAACATCTTTATGATTCTAAGCTCTCTTCTATCAAAAATATCATCTTAAACTACCTTGATCCTATATCTCACTTTTCTTTCTCAAAAAGCTCAAATCTAACCATCTTTTAATCACTCTCATGTGTAAAATTCAACCCCTAAAATCTTAGATTTTTTCAAAAATTTTTTATCAATTTTTGGATTTTCTTGTACCATGGGTTAACCTAAGGGATGACCCATGGGCATTCTTGTAAATTATCCAAAATCCTTTTCGCCCGATCCTATTAATCAAGAACTCCTTCAACCAAGAGGCCGACCACCCCTATTTCATGCTTCTATTTCATGCTTCACCCGAACAAATCGGCCTTTCTCCCCAACCTTTCAATCAAAGAAATCTCTCGAAATCTCCTTTTCTCCCAAGATCCTCTCCTCAAATCATCCCTTAAGGAATCAAATCTCTTTCTATTTTTTCTCTATTTGGATGGTTTGAAGAATTCTAGCAAACCCTTGTCCTAAAACCCACCATCGGCTCTTTTCTCAAAACCTTTCATCTCCTTCTCAAATATTCTCTATTCCACTTTCCCTTGACTCTCTTAAGAGGGATTAAGGCTTTTTGGTTGGAATGGTGCCTAAGATGAAACTATCATAGAGGAGAAAATCGGTCTGTTGCTTAGAGGAAGAAGTCCATCGAAAAAGAACAGCACCAGAGCCCTATCCTGATCCAACCTCTGCCTCCAGACGATCTTCATAGTCTCCTCTTACACCGCGTTAGGTCTCTCTATCTGATAGAAAAGTTGAACCTGGGAAGAATGTAGATTTTAATTTCTTTGAGAAAGAAGGATTCTCTTTTGTGTCAAAGATCAAAAGGCAAGGATGGGATTTCTTTTGCAAATTGAAAGAAGCTACATATGTAAATTTGGTTAGAGAGTTTTATTAGAATTTAGAATATTTTAATGGAATAGTAAAATCAGTTGTTAAAGGTATTGAAGTTATTCTTGATCCAGTTCACCTGGCAGAAATTCTGAGATTGCCATGTGAGGGTTACAAGGAAATGGAACTAACCCATAAAGAAGAAGGACTGAGAGCCATCTTGGAGAGAGAATTTGATAAAAATTTGAATAAATTAGAGGCTAAGATTCTTTCTATTGAAATGAGAGTGTTACACACCATGGTTACCAAGTTATTTGTCTCTAGAAGTGGCAGGCATGATTTATTATCTGGTAGGAACATATGTATCATGTTTCATGTGATTATAGAGATCCCCTTTAACTTTCTTATTTTGATGATAGAAATGATGAGAGAGACCTTGAATAGGTCTAAGGCACATCACCCTATGGTATGGCCCTCTCATTAGTGTTTAGGAGGTTTGGAGTTAGTTTTGAAGGGGAGCTAGTTGCTAGATTATCTCATACCAATACCATCAACCACCACACACTGCATCACATGGGTTTTTCAAAGATTGATGGTGGTTGCTCCAAAGGTGTTGAGGATGTAGAGAGAGTTGAGGAGGAGGGACCATATTTACCTCCTCATAGAGGATCTCCTGACTTTCAGTTTGTATTTGATCATGAGGTTGGTCCCTCAAAGTCAGTGAGGACAGATGCAGATGTGGCACCATCGAGGAGCAGAGATATAGATGTTAGATTCACTAATGATCAGATCAAAAGGATCACTGACCAGTTAGTTCAACCGATTACTAAAATCCTATCTCAGAGGATTGCAGGTCTTTTATCTCAGCAGATGGCCAGTACCACTCAGGGGGAGAGTACTCACTTCATCCCATCTTCTGATCAGTCTATGATTCCACATGTATCTATTATCTTCCAATTGCTTACTGCTCAATCTGCATGGCTTGAGGACCTCGAGGGATGTGTTTTGAGATTGACAGGCAAAGTTTTAGATTTGTAGAGGCAAGTTTTGGATCTGGCTCATTCCCAGATAAGAGAGGACATTACAGAGATATTAGATCTTACAGCTGAGGCAACTAGACTCTGAGGTATTCTGGAAGGTGGTTTTGACTTCCTGAGGAGAGAGTTCAGAGATTCTAGTGAGACTCTATCTACATAGATTGGCACCATCATGCAGTCCATGTCGAGAGCACTGAATCATTTAGACACTATCAGGATTACTCTTCATGCTGTGAGGATTTGTGGTGCTCCCAAGCCTTGGGAGGCCATGGGAGGAGTCAGGGTGTTGGCTTCAAAGATTTGAGGAGCATGGTTGGTGCTTTATAGACCTAGGATACAAGGTGAAGCAAGGAACCAAAGTTGGAGAATCAAGACTGCAAAAAAAGGATTTTCTGTAGGTTAGCCGGCTCAGTCAAAAATTGGGTCAGCTAAGTCTCAGAGCATAGAAAAAATAGAGAGCTACGCATTCGAGACTGCTGGCACGGCACATGACTAGGCCGACTCAGTTTCAGACTGAGCCAACCTAGTGAAACTTAGCTGGCTCAATGTTGAGACTGAGTCCGCTCAATGCGTGGGCAAAGTTATGCGAGAGTCTGTGTTGCGCTAGGATCTGGGTTGATCCTTGGGGTCTTAAGGCCTAGTTTGAGAGGTCTTAAGGTGGCTAATTTATGTATGGATCGGATCTAGATCTAGAGGATGAAAGCATGGGAGACATGGGTATACATGGGCTCGGTGAGTGCTTTCATGTATTGGGTTAGGTGGGAAGTTTTTTGGTCGGGCCTAATGGCTATGTATAAATACATAGGTTGTATTAGGATTTCAATGGAAAGAGTGGAATACAGTCCTTTTCTCCCTCAACTCTCTTCTTCTCTTCTCTCTAGAGTTGCCGTCCTAGGTTCTTGAAGAAGTCTTAGAAAAGGGGGCATCTCCCTCAAGCCTAACGAGGGAGGCACTCCATCATAGATCCAAGTGGAGGATCGATGGTTTGCTACCTATAGAGAACATCACTAGTTATTTTAGGTCTGTGCTAGAGATCAAGAGTTTTTGCAACATGATATCGGTGGTTGTGATATCAAGGATGATTGATGTTCGAGCAATATCATGGGTGTATAATATGGTATCAGAGCAAGATGATGCTTGAAACATTATAGACCGCAACATGGTATCAGAGCTAGGTGATGCCTGGAATATTGTGGACCATAACGTGGTATCAGAGCCAAGTTTTAGAGCTTGATGGTGCATGAAAAGAGTTAGATTTCAGATCCTGATGGTGCATGGAAGCGAAGAAGTCATATAAGGTGAAATCAGAAATCTACACAAAGATTCCATGGTATGTCTCAAATCTACCTTATTGTTGCTGTGGTTTGGCCAATCGAGAGTAGCGAGTTGAAGGTGGAGGTTGAGAGGATTAATAGGAAGGGATTTTCTCAGGATGGAAGGACTTGGTGCATGATTTGCTGATCGATCTTGGTGGAAAGGTTGGAATGTATGATGGTTATGTAATAGGCAGGGAGCACTGGAGTGCTGCAGTAGTGCTTCCCTAGAGATGCAGGGCTAAGAAAGGCTCGATGATGCAGTAGCCGAGGAAGGTATCTCAGCAGAGAGCATTAGAGTTCTCTAGGAAGATGGGTAGTGTAGGGCTGTTGAAGAAAGGTTTTCCAAGGGATAATGGTCGAAGGAAGACTAAAGAAGTGACTTACGTCCTTCGGTGTTTGGAAGGTAGGTAAGTAGTCGAAGATGTATTCAGTGGTTCAACCAGAGCATGGATTTACGAAGCCTTGGGAGTGATGAAGATGGATGATCCATGGAGGTCCAGTAGGTTAGGGCTGGACGGCTGTAGAGTGATGTAGAGATGAGTCAGGGAGCATTGGAGTGCTACAGGCGCGCTACCCTAGAGATAGGGGCTGAGAGAGGCTCGGTGGTGCAGCAATCGAGGAGTGTATCTCAGCAGAGAGTGTCAGTGGTATCTCAGAGAAACTAGGTGCGGGTCTCAAGGAGAGTCAGGAGGTCTCAAAGAGTGCCAAGATATCTCAAGCAGTCGGAAGTATCATGGATCAGGTTTCTTCTGTAGGAGCATCAAGAAGAGTTGCGGTTCAGGTGGAGGATAGTTCTCCGGGTGCAACTAAAGCGATGGCTGGTGTAGGTGCAGAAGAGAAGGACTAGGATGAAATTTCTTAGGATTCAGTCGCTAGATTTAGAAGAGTTGGATGTGCTCTTGGATTTCGGAGGTGCCCACGGGTTGTGGAGGTATCCAAGATGGCTTCAAAGAGGGCCGTAGAGTGCGGAGGGTTCGAAGGGATAGTGATGGTGTTCGAGGTACAGTGGTAGGCCCAGCAGTGTAGTGTTGGATGGTTGGCCTCGAGGGACTCGGTGATAGAGTCGACTTCTATGGCATCAGGTGGACTTTGGATATAGATGGAGCTCCACAGTGGTGGCTTCACAATTGGAGAGAAAATTTGACATGAGTTCAGAGCGCTGGTGATGCACAGTTTTAGGTGGAGTGGCATGTGCAGATGGACAGGCATAGTTTTGAGGAGATCGTGTCAGATGGTATAGCATGTGCTAGTGCAGAAATGTTGTAGGTTCTCCAAAAAAGTTCAGAAAAAGTGATGCAACTGCTAATTAGAAGGGATTCTACAATTTCAGGCTGGTGCCAAGAAGCAAGCATAGGTCTTCAGCCGTGGAGGCGGTCATCCCAAAGGCCTCAAGGATGCACAATAGCTGAAGAGGATTGGTAAAGGCGATGTTTTTATAGGGGCTGTCAAGTGTGCAGGGACAACGGGATCATGCAGGAGGTCATTGCCGAGGGGTTTGCCAAGGCTTAGGGCATCAAGGTGGAGATTATGAGGATTTATGGTGCTCCCAAGCCTTGGGAGGCCATGGGAGGAGTCAGGGTGTTGACTCCGAAGATTCTTGAGGCTTAGTTGGTGCTTCGTAGATCTGGAACACAAGGTGAAGCAAGGAACCAAAGTCGGAGAATCAAGGCTGCAGAAAAAGGATTTTCTGCAGGTTAGCTAGCTTATTCCAAAATTGGGTTGGCTAAGTCTCAGAGCATAGAAAAAATAGAGAGCTGTGCATTCAAAACTGCTGGCATGACATAGGATTGGGCCAGCTCAGTTTCAGACTGAGCCAACCCAGTGAAACATAGCCGGCTCAGTGCACGGGCAGAGTTACGTGAGGATCTATTTTGGGCTAGGATCTGGATTGATCCTAGGGGTTTTAAGGCCTAGTTTAAGAGGTCTTAAGGTGGCTAATTCATGTATGGGTCGAATCTAGATCCAGAGGATGAGAGCATGGGAGACATGGGTGTACATGGGCTCGATGAGTGCTTTCATGTATTGGGTTAGTCGGAGAGTTTTTTGGTCGGGCTTAATGGCTATGTATAAATACATAGGTTGTATTAGGATTTCAATGGAAAGAGCGTGGAATACGGACCTTTTCTCCCTCAACTCTCTTCTTCTCTTCTCTCTAGAGTTGCCTGAAGAGAAATCCTAATTTTTCGGTCCAGGTTCGTTCAGATCTGATCAGATCAAGAGATATATTTCAAAAATTTTTCTCTTGATTCTAATCAGATCTTGATATGTTTCAGATCTGATTCTTATTATTTTAATAAAATAAAATTAAAAGATAAATTAAATCAAATTTAATTTACCTAATCTGGGTAATCCTATTACCCTGTTGATGATCCTGTTTGCAGCGGAAGGTTCTGGATCTTAGCCACGCAAGCGCCTGGCCTCTACCGGTATCCACTCGGGTTGGATCTGGAGATCCTCTTCTTCTCTATCACACCTCCAAAAATCAGATCTGGATCTGATCTGGAGGATCTTCAAAACTCCTTTTGAAGATGAGCAGTCGTCCTTTGCAGCAGCGCAGCCTTCTTACTTTTGATCGCCTTTCTTTGATCTGAATCGCACCAACCAAGGTCCAAAACTCCTTTTGGACGTGGAGAGCAAGGGGAGAAGGTGGTTTGGCATGGAGAGGGAGGGGAGAGGCAGCCTTGGGGCATGGGGAAACTATGATCTCATCATATATATTTTCTGAGTTGGATACAGGGTCTTATTTATAGACTAGCTATGATCCAACTCCTCTTCTTCCCAACCAATCACAACCCTTTGTGAAATCAGATCTAAATCTGATTGGTGGGAATAGAGTCCCTTGGATTCCTCCTTAGAGGGTGCCTAAGACCAGTCAAAGTTGGTTCTTAGAAGAACTCTAATTGGAATCCAAAAAGGAGATGGAGTCCTTGTCCAACAAGGACTCCTAGGCGCCTCCAACTTGGGCACACGCCTAGGGTGGCGTGCGCCCTTCTCCTTGCCAGGTTCTGGCAGGGGGACAGGCCCCCACCAGCTCTCCAATAGGTGCATGACATGTGGTCAAAAGTCAAAGTGTCAATGGTCAACATTTGACCAGTCAAAGGTAGACTTTTGACCAAAGTCAAAGAACAAGAAATGGCAGGTGACCAAAAATGGCAGGTAATGTCTTACAAAATAAGACAACCTTTTCTGACTTGGACAACCTCCAGTCAGACCATATGAAGGCCTCTGATTGAGCACAAACTCCTTTGGCTCAGACAGGACAACTTATTTATGATAGCAAAAGAAGAACGTTAGGTTCAATCGAGTGCTAGCACGATTTCCTTGAACCTAATTGAATCTCATTCAGATCAATTGAACTAGATCAGTTCAATTGATGATCACCAGATTCAAACCCTTGTTTGTGTGACCCAGTTAGGTTCAGTTCTGTATGGTAATGGGATATGTCATGATCTCTATCATCGACATCATCGAAACTCCTTTCGATGGATCAGAACTCTTCTGATTCGAACAGCTAGAATGATCGATCATCTAAATCATTCTAATTGCTCCCAAAATCCACCAGTGACACCTAGCAGTATATGGTGGCAACCCATCAGAGCTGAATGCGAACCTCTTGGTGCAGCTACCTGTGTGATTAAGTTCTTCTATCTTGAGCCCCGATCAGATTAGGGTTAAGGTGAACTCGTCAAACCCTAGTCTCTGTCATATGATGTAATCATTCGATTCGAGTCCAATGTGAAAATCTAAATAGAAACTCTTTCTATTATTTCACTCTGCCATGGCCATGGGCTTCTGGACTTGATTCTCATGATTATCATAGGGCTGCTCCTCTACCACCGAGGTAGATAGATTCCATCTTGATGCAATCCAGTTCCTACAATGAACATGCTCATAGCCAACATACACCTCAGGGTTCCATATGGCTAGGAGACCGAGTAATGGTGTAGTCAAACTATAACACCCTCAAGGTGAACTGCCGATGCATCTCAGGTCAAAGAACCAGACACACTACTGCAGCATCGAGTCAGTCATTGACGAGAAGGTAGACTCCCTAATGACTACTCGAGGTGGTCACGCTCAGTGCCCTCGTTCTCTAACGAGTACCTGTACTCTCGCTCCGGTGTCTCCACACCGTAGACTCAAGACTCATCTACTAAAGAGAAGCGATTGTACACCAACCTTCCGGATCAATCACCATCCTCGTGATGATCCTATGGTCGGGAGCATTTTATGAGTTAATAATGATTATTCATGTCTTAAATTTTCAACTCTTGAAAATATGAATTATCATTACCATTAACTCAAAGGATGTATCACAGACACTAAATACACATATGTGATAGAAAATAACCCATTTTATTAATTTATAGTCAAAATTATAATTTTGCCCCTAGAAGTGTATTACAAGTGTCAGCCAATTCTGGCTTCTAGGGCACATATATCTAACAATCTCCCACTTGTCCTAAAGCCAATTGGCTACAAGTCTAAGTCCCATCTTCTCAAGGTGGGCTTCGATCTTCTGCTGGCCCAACGGCTTTGTAAGTGGGTCTGCCACATTATCTGCGGAGTTGACTCTCTTGACCTCGACGTAACCCTTTCTCGAGGTAATCGCGGATGAGGTGGTATCGCCGCTCAATGTGCTTGGATTTTCTGGTGAGACCTCGGCTCCTTAGCAAGGGCTATGGCGCCATTGTTGTCGCAGTAATAGAGGAATGGCATCTGATGGCATTACTCCAATTTCTGCAGCAAACTTCTTGTACCAGAATGCTTCCTTTGCAGCCTCTGATGCAGCGATATATTCTGCTTCCATGGTGGAATCTGCTATCACAGTTTGCTTGGAACTCTTCCAGCTGACAGCTCCACCATTGCACACAAACAGACTTGCCAGATGTCGACTTTCGATCATCTATATCGGACATGAAATCCGAGTCTGTGTATCCCTGGACTTGGAGTTCTCCATTACCAAAGACCAACATCATATCCTTAGTTCTTCTCAAGTACTTAAGGATACATTTCACAGAAGTCCAGTGTTCTTCACCTGGATTTGACTGATATCTGCTTGTGACACTCACAGCATGGGCTATATCAGGTCGTGTACATAGCATGGCATACATGAGGCTCCCTATTGCAGAAGCATAAGGGATCTTGCTCATGCGTTCTATTTCCTAAGGTGTGCTGGGGCACATCTTCTTGGAAAGATGAATACCATGTCTGAAGGGTATTAATCCCCTCTTAGAGTTTTCCATACTAAACCTCTTTAGTACTTCCTCTATGTACATCTTCTGTGAAAGTCCTAGCATCCTATTCGGTCTATCCCTATAGACCTTAATTCCTAGAATAAAGGATGCTTCACCTAGGTCTTTCATGGAGAATTCCTTGGACAACCACATCTTGACTGATGTCAACATGGGAATATCATTCCCAATAAGGAGGATGTCATCCACGTACAATACGAGGAAGACAACAGCGCTCCCACTGACCCTTTTGAAAACACATGGTTCCTCTTCATTTTTGATGAAACCAAACTTTTTGATCACATCATTGAAACGAGTGTTCCAGCTCCGAGATGCTTGCTTAAGTCCATATATGGACCTTTGCAGCTTGCAAACCTTGTGATCAGTATCACTGGATGTGAAACCTAGCGGCTGTTCCATATAGATATCTTCCTCAAGATATCCATTTAAGGAATGCCGTTTTCACGTCCATTTGCCATATTTCATAATCGAAATAGGCTGCAACAGCAAGCAATGTGCGGATGGATTTTAGCATAGCTACTGGGGAAAAGGTATCCTGATAGTCAATGCCTTCGCGTTGACTATAACCTTTTGCCACCTAGTCTAGCCTTGAATGTCTCCACATTCCCATCTGCACCAATCTTTCTCTTGAAGATCCATTTACACCCAATAGGTACTATACCTTCTGGTGGATCTACCAAGGTCCAGACTTGGTTTGAGTGCATCGAGTCAATTTCTGACTTGCATTGCCTCTAGCCATTTCTCGGAGTCGATATCTGATATCGCCTCGTTGTAGGTTTTGGGATCATCACCATGAGCACCATTACCTATACGAGGAACATTTCCTCTACATCCTCTGAAATAATACCTAAGTATCTTTCAGGGGGACGGGAAACTCTTTCCGATCTACGAGGTGGAGGAGGTAGTGTTCTTATTGGCTCAACCTGATTTGGTTCCACTTGGTCCTTAGCTCGTTCTGCTTGTGAGACTTTCTCATCAAGCTTAATCTGCTTTCCAATGCCGCTATCTTGAATAAACTATTTTTCAAGAAAGATGGCATGTCGACTCACAATCACATTGTGGTCTTCTGGAATGTAGAAATAGTATCCTAATGACTCTTTAGGATATCCTATGAATCGAGCTCTAAAGGACCTAAACTCTAACTTGTCCGCTTGTTGTCTTTTGACATGAGCCGGACAACCCCAAATTCTGAGATGACTCAGACTTGGTTTCTTACCGTGCCATATCTCATACGGTGTGGTAGGAACGGTTTTAGAGGGAACCCTATTCAGTAAGATAAGATTGAAGTTAACAATGAAGTGTCCCCAAAGAAAATCAGGGAGGTCTGTGAAGCTCATCATGGATCGAACCATATCCAATAGAGTCCGATTTCTCCATTCTGAAACCCCGTTGAGTTGAGGTGTTCCTGGTGGAGTCCATTGAGAGACTATGCCATTTTCCTTAAGATAGTCTAGGAATTCCCGGCTAAGGTATTCACCTCCTCGATCTGATCGAAGAACCTTAATGGGTTTTTCAGTTTGTTTTTCTACTTCATGTCTGAATTCTTTGAACTTTTCAAAAGCTTCAGACTTGTGTCTCATAAGATACACATACCCATACCTAGACAGATCATCGGTAAAGGTAATGAAGTAGACAAAATTGCCTCTAGCCGGCACATCAAATGGGCCGCACACATCAGTATGTACTAGGGCAAGGAGATCTGTGGCCCTCTCCACATGTCCAACAAAAGGGAGTTTAGTCATTTTGCCTTGAAGACAAGATTCACAAGTTGGATATGACTCAAAAGTCAATGGACTCAATAGCCCATTTTTCTCCAATTTGTTGATCCTATCTTCTGCTATATGACCTAATCTCAGGTGCCATAGATATCTGTCGTTTGGACTATCCCTAGGTCGTTTGGCATTCACGTTTTGCTCGATAGTTAGAACAGGTACATCAATATGTAGCTGATAAAGACCATTAATAAGGAAACCATTTGCAATTTTATTTCTTTCATAAAGAATGTTACAATGGTCCTTAAAGAAGGTGATCACATAACCTTCTTGTGCTAAGCATGAAACAGAAATCAAATTCCTGCTAGCTGCAGGCACATAATAACAGTCTTTTCAAAACTAAGTCTAAACCAGATGGTAATCGAAGAGGGTATGTTCCCACGGCTACTGCAGCAACTCTTGCTCCATTACCGATGCGTAGGATCATGTCTCCATCCCTCAGCCTCCTGCTATCCTCAAGACCCTGCATAGAAGTGCACAGATGAGCACTAGAACCAGAGTCAAGCACCCAACTGGATGCAGAAGAAACCGTAAGGTTAGACTCAATAACGAGCATACCTCCAGAAGGACCTTCCTTCTTGTTCTTCAGGGTGGCCAGGTAAGTAGGGCAGTTCCGCTTCCAATGGCCGTCGCTGTTGCAATGGAAACACTTTCCTTTGCCATCGGCCTTTCTTCTTCGGTTCTGCCTTCTTCTTCTTTGATCCTTCCACCTTTTGCTTTTTCACAGACTTCTTTTTCTTTCCATAAGACTTTCTTTTGGAAGAAGTCCGTTCCATAGCAAGAACTGAGCCTTTAGAACCTTTCATAGAAAGCTCAGCGGTAACCAGCATATTCATTAACTCGGCCAAGGAATTTTGAAGTTTATGCATGTGGTAATTCATGATGAATTGCCCATATGCATCAGTCAAGGATTGCAGAATAATATCGTTCTGCAGGTCCAAGTCCAACTTCACACCGAGCTTCTCAAGCTCTTCCATGTCCTTGATCATTGTCAGACAGTGATCTTGGACTGACTGCCCATCACGCATCTTAGCCTTAAAAAGTCATTTCGTGACTTGATATTTGGCTGCGCGACTCTGTTCACCAAACATCTCCTGCAGGTGAGCCAACATTTGGCGAGCAGTCCCGATATCTTCATGTTGGCGCTGGAGCTCATCAGACATCGAGCCCAACATGTAATATCTGGCCTTATTATCTTCGTCAATCCATTTTTCCAGAGACGCTCTCTGTTCAACAGATGGACGGGCTGGTAAGGTGGGAGGGTCCTGGTCCAAAACATGGGTTAACTTCTCTGAACCCAAAATAATTTTGTAGTTCCTGAGCCAATCTTTATAATTGGGTCCAGTCAGTCTATGTGTGTCCTAGGATACGTGCCAATGGGTTGGACGCAGACATTTTCCTGTAGAGAGTCAAAGATTCTAGTTAGATACTGTAATTTTGACTTGACCAATTTGTTTAGGGATTTTATTTTTAAACAAATTAGCTCCCACTATTTTCTCGGATCCCTACACTCCCTCTGTAGAGATGCGAAAATCTCCACGATTAATGATTTCTAGTGGGTGGTGCGGTCTCACCAACTGACTCATCACCTCACCTAACAGTTATTGGTGATGGGTTAGCCAATGAGTGAACAACTCTTGTTCAATGATTCTCTAATCATGGTGCACCCAAACTTGGTCTCTAATTCATGAATCTCACCGTATCCGGAATATTGATCCACTCCTTAGTTAAGTCAGACCCACCATTTGCATAGACTGGGTTCCTAATTGAGTCTCTCACCGTATCCGAAATATTGAGCCCAACTCATCCTCCAGCCCATAGCATCCAATGCCTAATAGACATGGTTGCATCTTCCCGGTGCAACTGAGCCACTGTATCCAGCCGAGAACAATCAACCCCGGGAAGGGCCCGCACATCTACAATGGTGGAAGACCTCAGACTTAATCTTTTCTTAGGGAGAATTGATTCAGGTCTCATTAAACTAGACTTGGCTTAGTCATAACAATTATGACTAACCTAGTGGCATGGGTTAGCTCGGATTATTGACCACCTCAGATCAGAACTGTGTCAACAGATATGGCCAGGTAAGTGAGACCGGTGGAAGGAATATGCCATTAACTCGTACAAGAACGCATTCAGGTCGAGTAGCTTCCAATTAAAAACCAGTCGGTCGTCTATGTGCCAAACTTACCTTAGACACCAAATTGTTGAGTCAGAACCAATTGGGTTAGCCTACAATCCAGACTCTAACCTCTGAGCCTAATTAGGTCTTGCTTGATCGTGACTCGATCTTGACCCAGACTTAATCCTATTAGGCTGGTCAATTTAAGCATTGTTGATCCCATCTAACCAACTCTTGATTCGGTTTGATCAACCGCTTAGACCTAATTGAGCTACCCAAGCCCGAACCCAGTATTATGAATATGTCTTAGATCTGAAATTCTCAATTTTAGACCTAATTAATATTCCATAAACTTAATTCTTAATTAAGTAGGGTTCATAAACAAAATATGCACAATAAATCCTAGGGTTTCAGGATCTAGGGTTTTGCAGAAAGTAAGTTTTGGGATTTCTGATTAAGGACGAACACGCAGCACCCCTACACATCATAAGAACACCCCATCGAATGGGAAGAGAGGGCCTTTAAACCCTTCTTCGTTCTTATGACCGGACGGCCAAGAGGAACGCCTTAATCAGGAACATTCAATACTACAAAACAAGTTATCAGATCTATATCATATATCTCATATACAAAGTAGATCTAATCATGGCATATTTTGCATACATCTCATGTATCATAATCATGCATGTTTTCAGATCTAAATTATCTCATAATAATCTAAAAAATTAGATTTAAATTGATCTAATCAAAATAAATTCTAATCTAGACAATTATGTAGAACTATTCTACAACTAGTCTAGACATGCATCAATCATATCTCATATGATATTTAAAATTAAATAATTTTTATTTGCTGTTTTTTAGATGTTATTATAACACTTATAATATCAAGAAAATAGTAAATAAAAAGATCTAAAATATGATTTAATCAGATTAAATCAAAAACATGCAAGAACTATTCTATAGAACTATTCTATTCTAGAACTAGTCATGCATATCTTCATAATCTTAGATCCAAATCATTTAATTTTAATTTTTTCTGATTTCAGATCTGATCACATCTCATGTGACATCTAAAATCACTTTATTTTCTAATTAAAATAAAATTTAAAATCAGATCTAAACAATTTTAGAACCATGGCTCTGATACCAGTTGAAGGGAAATCCTGATTTCCCGGTCCAGGTTCGTTCAGATCTGATCAGATCAAGAGATATATTTCAAAAATTTTTCTCTTGATCTCAATCAGATCTTGATATGTTTCAGATCTGATTCTTATTATTTTAATAAAATAAAATAAAAAAGATAAATTAAATCAAATTTAATTTACCTGATTTGGGTAATCCTATTACCCTGTTGATGATCCTGTTTGCAGCGGAAGGTTCTGGATCTTAGCCACGCAAGCGCCTGGCCTCTACCGGTATCCACTCGGGTTGGATCTGGAGATCCTCTTCTTCTCTATCACACCTCCAAAAATCAGATCTGGATCTGATCTGGAGGATCTTCAAAACTCTTTTGAAGATGAGCAGTCGTCCTTTTGCAGCAGCGCAGCCTTCTTGCTTTTGATCGCCTTTCTTTGATCTGAATCGCACCAACCAAGGTCCAAAACTCCTTTTGGACGTGGAGAGCAAGGGGAGAAGAGTGGTATGGCATGGAGAAGGAGGGGAGAGGCAGCCTTGGGGCATGGGGAAATCTATGATCTCATCATATTATTTTCTGAGTTGGGCGCAGGGTCTTATTTATAGACTAAGCTTGTGATCCAACTCCTCTTCCTTCCCAACCAATCACAACCCTTTGTGAAATCAGATCTAAATCTGATTGGTGGGAATAGAGTCCCCTGGATTCCTCCTTAGAGGGCGCCTAAGACCAGTCAAAGTTGGTTCTTAGTTCTTAGAAGAACTCTAATTGGAATCCAAAAAGGAGATGGAGTCCTTGTCCAACAAGGACTCCTAGGCGCCTCCAACTTGGGCACACGCCTAGGGTGGCGTGCGCCCTTCTCCTTGCCAGGTTCTGGCAGGGGGACAGGCCCCCACCAGCTCTCCAATAGGTGCATGACATGTGGTCAAAAGTCAAAGTGTCAATGGTCAACGTTTGACCAGTCAAAGGTAGACTTTTGACCAAAGTCAAAGAACAAGAAATGGCAGGTGACCAAAAATGGCAGGTAATGTCTTACAAAATAAGACAACCTATTCTGACTTGGACAACCTCCAGTCAGACCATATGAAGGCCTCTGATTGAGCACAAACTCCTTTGGCTCAGACAGGACAACTTATTTATGATAGCAAAAGAAGAACGTTAGGTTCAATCGAGTGCTAGCACGATTTCCTTGAACCTAATTGAATCTCATTCAGATCAATTGAACTAGATCAGTTCAATTGATGATCACCAGATTCAAACCCTTGTTTGTGTGACCCAGTTAGGTTCAGTTCTGTATGGTAATGGGATATGTCATGATCTCTATCATCGACATCATCGAAACTCCTTTCGATGGATCAGAACTCTTCTGATTCGAACAGCTAGAATGATCGATCATCTAAATCATTCTAATTGCTCCCAAAATCCACCAGTGACACCTAGCAGTATATGGTGGCAACCCATCAGAGCTGAATGCGAACCTCTTGGTGCAGCTACCTGTGTGATTCAGTTCTTCTATCTTGAGCCCCGATCAGATTAGGGTTAAGGTGAACTCGTCAAACCCTAGTCTCTGTCATATGATGTAATCATTCGATTCGAGTCCAATGTGAAAATCTAAATAGAAACTCTTTCTATTATTTCACTCTGCCATGGCCATGGACTTCTGGACTTGATTCTCATGATTATCATAGGGCTGCTCCTCTACCACCGAGGTAGATAGATTCCATCTTGATGCAATCCAGTTCCTACAATGAACATGTCATAGCCAACATACACCTCAGGGTTCCATATGGCTAGGAGACCGAGTAATGGTGTAGTCAAACTATAACACCCTCAAGGTGAACTGCCGATGCATCTCAGGTCAAAGAACCAGACACACTACTGCAGCATCGAGTCAGTCATTGACGAGAAGGTAGACTTCCCTAATGACTACTCGAGGTGGTCACGCTCAGTGCCCTCGTTCTCTAACGAGTACCTGTACTCTCGCTCCGGTGTCTCCACACCGTAGACTTAAGACTCATCTACTAAAGAGAAGCGATTGTACACCAACCTTCCGGATCAATCACCATCCTCGTGATGATCCTATGGTCGAGAGCAATTTATGAGTTAACAATGATTATTCATGTCTTAAATTTTCAACTCTTGAAAATATGAATTATCATTACCATTAACTCAAAGGATGTATCACAGACACTAAATACATATATGTGATAGAAAATAATTTATTTATTGCTTTTAGTCAAAATTATAATTTTGCCCCTAGAAGTGTATTATAAGTGTCAGCCAATTCTGGCTTCTAGGGCACATATATCTAACATTGCCACCCTAGGTTCTTGAAGAAACCCTAGAAAAGAGGGCATCTCTCTCAAGCCTAAGGAGGGAGGTGCTCCATCATAGATCCAGGTGGAGGATCAGTGATTTACTGCCCATAGAGAACGTCACTGGTTCCTTCAGGTCCGTGCTAGAGATCAAGAGCTTTCGGAACATGATATCGGTGCTTGTGATGTCAAGGATGATTGGCATTCGAGTGATATTATAGGTCTACAATATGGTATCAAAGCAAGGTGATGCCTGGAACATTGTGGACTGCAATATGGTATTAGAGCTAGGTGATGCTTGGAATATTGTGGACCGCAACACTTGCTCAGCCCACTTCCTCTTAGGCTCCTGAGTCGTCTCGTCCAGCTACTCGAGCCTGCACCTACACCCATGGTCAAGGCAGACATGGTCAAGGATGTGCTCCTAGATTTGATCCTGTCACATCCCATCACATCTCTGATTTCTCATCTGATTCAAATGCTTCCAATCGTGATCTCTACTAGATTTAGTTTCGTCATCTTTGTATTAGGTTATGATCTAGTATCTCTTAGTTGTTTCTATGAGTTGTTGATCAAGTCATAATTGGTTATATTTTTTTTTAGATCAAATTTATGGCATTGGTACTATTGGCTGTTTGGGTCATGGATAGTTGTATCCATGAATTTTGTATGTTTTGATGGCCTAATTCTCATGAATACTTTTGATACCTTTATATTTTGTATGTTTAGCATTTATATATTTTGATGACTTGATGTTATAATAATCACTTGGATGTAAATATGTGATGATTTCATTTGAATGATGTGAAATAAAATCTTTGTGAATTGGCTAAATTTTATTATGATCATTATGTTGTAAATTGAAAGTTTTGTTATAAACTCTTGTTCTAATAGAAAAACATATGGAATAACTTAAGGGGGAGGCTTTTTTATTTTTGAATTTTAAAAGTCTTTAAGATCTTACTTGATGATGAAAGGGGGAGTAGAGTAAATAAAATTAGGCTATAAGCAAAATTAAAGTAAAATTGATAAAAAAAATAAAATAGAAGTAAAATTGATAAAAGGAATAAGTAAGTCAAATACTTTTGTAAATCATTTAAATGTCTGACTATAAGTAATCATCAAACTGCTCTTGATATCATATTGATCAAATAATTGAATATAATATCCTAGTATGTGATGTAGCATGTTCCTTCAAAATTTTTGAAACCCTCAATCAATGCTTCTGCATGCTTTATTTTTGCTTATGCTCAAATATTTTGTCATCATAAAAAAGGGAGAGATTGTTGCTTCAAGAATTGATTTTGATGATTACAAAGCATTTGAGGGGATTACTAATGAATTTGGCTTGAAAAAAGACTTTTTATATTTCAAGAGCAAAATAATAATTTTATCAAATTTTGATTTGAGAGCCTCAAGAGCAAGTATAGAAGATTTTTAATCCATTGGAGGTAGTCCCATGATTTTTGGATGCTTATTTTGGAAGAAAATCAAGTTTGAAGCGAAAGGGTCGACCCCTAAGTCGTCTCTTGCTGAAAAGGGCTGTTTGGCACGATGTCTCTATGCCAAAGGTCAACTCCAGGATCGACCTCTGCTATTCTGAAGGCTAAAATTATAGAACGACTATTTTTTTGAATTTTATCTCAGAGGTTGACCTCGAGATTGACCTGTGCCATGAGTCAACCCATGAGTCGATCCCTGTGCCATGAGTCGACCCATGAGTCGACCCCTGCAACGAAATTTTTTCTACAATGACTATTTTTTTCTTATTTTGGTAGGTTTTAATAGTTTCTTTAATGTCTCCAATGACTACAAATATTGCCCAGAATTCTCTCCTCCACCTATTGAAGATCTAAAAGGCTTTAAATAGGAAAAAACATAAGAGATTGAAGAACTAATTATCAGCCCTAAGCAAAAAGTATTCATTAAGAAAAGAAGCTTTCATCTTCAAGTTCACCAACCTCTTAAGAGCTTGTTCAAATCTCCAATAACCTTGAGAAAAATCAGAGAAGCTTCCTCCACTATGGTAAAAAAACGTTCTTAAGGTTTTATTTACACACAAAGGGAGCTATACTTGTATTTGATTGTCATTAAATCTTTTACTCTGCTTTACTATTTTGATTCAAATTTTGGGGAGATTCCAAAACTTGGGAAGATTGATCCTAACCTTGAATATGATTGTATTGGATTGGCTTGTACCCAAAAAATAAGTATTCTAGCTTGGGATAGCTAAGGTTGGAGGTTTCCAATGGTGTATTCAATTATAAATATGGTTAGTGGATTTTTTTAATTCTCAAGTAAGAGCTTGGGGAGTGGATGTAGGTACAAGAAAAGTACCGAACCACTATAAATCTTGCTTGTTTGTGGTATGCTTACTATCTTTCTTTTCTTAGTTTGTTAAATTCTTGCTCTCTAATCTTTTATATTTTTTTCTAACCTAAATCACTTCACACACATCTTGCATATCATCATTTAATCTTGATATATTTAATTTAGCTTTAAAATTTTAAAAGCCCAATTCACCTCCCTCTTGGGTTGTATAGCTGAGCAACAATAAGGAAAGAGGCCCTCTCAGTGATCCTTATGTGCCCCAGCAATCTTGTTAAGAATAGGAGAAGAATCTCATCCTAATAAGAAAGATAGCCAACCATATCAGGAATAGGAGGTGAACCTCATCCTGATGTGGATGGAAACCCCATGGGGAAGTGAAGGCCTCTGATTCTAACGAGAGGTTAACCTCATTTAGATGAGGGTGAAGACCTCCGATTCTTAAACATGGAAACAAAATAAGAGCTGTAATTTTAGGATGACATCGAGATCGAACACTACAAGAAAATAAACTGGCAAGCAGCGAGCTACGGTGGAGCACAGATAAATGAAAGAAGCTTCATCTCATTAAAGATAAAGGTCATTACATGAATTAGTAGGACTGGTTACAAAAAAAAAAAATTGAAAGTGAAGTCCTACTCAAAATTGGACTTCGGACTACCGACCCCAGCCATTGCGAGGGAGAGTTCCAAGCCTTCTATTTTCTCTTCAAGCTTTTGTCTTGCCACCAGGATCTCCCTTAGCATCCTCTCCTATCTGTGCGACTCTTCCTCCATCTCCCGCAACCTCTTCCTAAGAATCGTCGACTCAGCTTCGGCATCCTTCACTAAGCTTTTCTGGTAGATCATCTGAATTTTTAGATCATGAAATTTCTTCTCTACACCCTCGAACCTTATGGTGAAATCTCCAGGAGCATTCTTCAAAGTGGTGATTTCATCTGGATGCACACTTGGGCCAACTTGAGTATTGTCCGCCAACTATTTTTGAAGTCGTACAACTTCAAAGTTTGTCCTATTAAGTGTTCTCTTATAACCTTCGATCTCCTCATGCCAATCAGCTCGATGGAAATTGTACAATCGCTGTGCATCACTTAGCTATGCCTGGAGGTTGGAAAACTTATTTGACCACTCCCAGTCGAGCTCCACTTGATTTTGGCCCCAGGCTGAGCCACCTTCCAACTGCCTGATCTTCTTTTTTAAATCTCGAAGTTCGACTTCGAGGGAACTGACTTGGGTAGATAAAGCCCAAACCTTCTCGCTACTAGACTTCTTCACCCATTCCAACTCTTCAATTAAAAGATGCTTATTTTTTATATAGTCCATAGAATCCTTTTAATGGACTTGTCGAGGCAGGTGATCTCAATTATAGCTTCCGAATAATGCTTCTTCAATCCTTGAAGTTCACCTCTTACCTTCTCCAACTTTTCTTTAGTCTGGCAAACCTCCTTCTGTAGGTCTCTAGTAATAGATTTTAGAGGGAGACCATGGGGCAATAGTGCAGCCTCAATGGGTGGCGGCAAGTCATTGCAACCTTCACTAGGGGGATTCTAAATAAACATGACACAACATCAAACAAAGGAAAACTTATCTTCATTACTTAAAATGTCTCGAGTACATGAAAGAAAAAGAAGAAAAATACAACTATCAAGGATTTTTAACCTCAAGAGGTGGGGTTGCAGGCGAGGTCGGCGCATCCTCAATGACTCCTGGTTCAAGGATAGTCTCTGGGATCAACGCGGTAGGATCAGAGGTTTTGGCATCAGGATCGATAACTGAAGAAACAACACTAGCGTGGGAGGTCTCCACCTCATTGCCAGGTCCTCAATCAAAAAGTTGAGGTCCATATCAGGGAACCTCTTGCTGATCCTCTTCATGCAGACCTCGAATTCTTCGAGAAAGGTCTCTTGACCGAAGGCAATCTTGATATCCTCCATTGCTTTGGAGGACTTGAAGACTTCAACAGCCCGCTCCTTCTCAGCGTTGACTTCCTCCTCGACCTTTCTCCATTTATCTTCCTCTAGTGCCAGGGCGGCCTTCAGCCCCACTAACACTTGCTCCTTCCTCCGCAGTGCTTCTTAAAGGCGCTCAACCTTGATGGAATGAGACCTTGAAGCTTCTCTCAAACCTTCAACCTTGGCCTGGACCTCCTTGATCTCCGCTTGGGCTTCTTGGATAGTCCTCGAAGTCTTGGCCTTGTGAAGATTTGCTGCCTTCGAGTGGGCATATAAGTAATGTCCCAATTGCAAATAATAAAATGAAAGTTACGACTCCGAAACACACCAACACTCAACCAAAACTCAGAAGAGATCGGTTATCCCGAGGAATGCCATGAAAGATTCCTTGAATCATTCCTCATCGTCCTTCTGGATCATTTTCTTTGCGATGTGGGGAAGGATGCTCCCATCCATCAAAGTTTGGATGACTTTCCAATCGTCCAAGGAACCCTACTCCTGGCTAGAGCTATCACCGTCGGACCTCCCGTCATTCCTTTTAACCTTCTTGGCTACAACTTTCTTTCTTTTCTTAGCTGCTCTCCTCTATTTGGGTAGTGCGAGGGTATTGGTGTCATTGGGCAAGGTCAGGCTTGGCATGACCATGATGGCTTTTGGAATGAGCGTTGTTTGGATCGGTGCAATCGAACTTGTTTCCCCAATCTTGGCCCTTTTTTATGGCTCTTCACTGCGACCGTCCTTCTTTTTGAGGGTCTTGATCTCCTAGGTTAGGTGGTTTCGCTCTTTCGGGGTCATCTCTACACCAATAAAGATTAAAGTCAGAAGGAAGCACAAGACGAAGTCATTGAGATATGAAAATCTACTTGTCGGGTTAAAAGGACTAAGCCTAAAGTTAAACAAGATCTGATCATCCAGCAAACTAGAAAGGATGGGAGCTTGATAGTTTCTTAGCTTATTAGCTAAATCCTACTCCTTCCTTTCTAGCCTGGGGGATCAATGGATTGGATCTCTCAAATTCTCCCAGGAGGGCAATCCTAGTTCTAGAAAAGGGCATGAGACAAAGAAAAATCTCTCCTTCCAATTATGAACCAAGGTGGGGGCACCCTTTAGCAACCCCTCCTTGTCAAATTGGGGAGATATATACCACCAGTCTTTGACAGTAGGGTGGCATTTGAAAGTGAAATAGTTTCAAAATAAAAAAATCATGGGTCGAACCTCGACTATGGTACATAAAGATAGAAATCCTATGATGAATCTAAATGAGTTTGGCACCTTGGAGGCGAAGGAGATATTCAAGAAACTAAAGAGGATGACAACAAAAGGTAGGATCGAAAGTCGAAGTTTGGCATAGAGAGCCTTGGTGTTACTCCAAGAATTGATTTTGATGATTACAAAATATTTAAAAAAATTATTAATAATTTTGGTTTGAAAAAAGATTTATTGTATTTTAGGAGCAAAATTATAAATTCATCAAGTTCTGAGTTGAAAGCCTCAAGAATAAGAATAGAAGATTTATGATCTATTGGAGGTAATTTCATATTTTTTGGATGTATAAATTGATAAAAAATCAAGTTTAAAGAAAAGAGTCGATCCCTAAGTCAATCCCTATCAAAAGAGGCATATTGGCACGCTATTCTTTGGTTGGCACACCAAAGGGGACGACCTTGAGGTCAATCCCTATGCTAGGGGTCGACCTAGAGATCGACCTCTGCTATTCCAAAGGCTAAAAATACAGAACATGGGGTTTTTCGATTTTTTATCATAGAGGTCGACCCCTAGGTCGACTCCTGGGATGGAAAAACTCCGCAACAATTATTTTTTAGTCCTTTTTGGCTGTATTTAATGAACATTTAAAGTCCTTCAATGGCTCTAATCCTATCTAGATTTTTCTCTAACACTTATTGAAGATATAAAGACTTAACAAGAAGAAAAGAAAATAAGAGATTCAAGCATTCAATTCAATCCTAAGCGAAAAGCCCTCTTCAAGCAAAGAAGCTTTTTTTTCAAACTCACCAACCCCTCAAAAGCTCATTCAAGTCTTCAACAACCTTGAGAAAAATTAGAAAAGCTTTCTCTTTATTCTGTAAAGTATTCTTAAAGCTTTTATTTTCTCATTTAAAGGATTTGAGTTATATTTATTGATATTAACTCTTATTCTCTGCTCTTTAAGTTGTTTTAAGTTTTGGAAGGGTTCCAAAACTTGGATAGATTTATCCAAACCTTAAAATTGGATTGTATTAGATTGGTTTGTACTCAAAAAATAAGTGTTCTAGCTTGAAATAGTTAGGGTTAAAAGTTTCTAATATTGTATTCAGTTTGAGTACATTTAGTAGATTTAAATTTTCAAGTAGGAGCTTGGGAAGTGGATGTAGGTGCAAGGTTAACACCAAATTACTATAAACTTTGTTTGTTTGTGGTGTGCTTGCCCTCTCTCTATCTTTATTTTGTTATACACTTACTCTCTTGGCATTCACTTCTTCTCTACACTTGAAATCACCTATCACATATCACTTGCATATCATCACATAATCTTTATAACTTAAAATTAGTTTTAAAATTTTAAAAACCCAATTCACCCCATCCTCTTGGATTGCATAGTTGGGTAACAACTAGTATCAGAGCTCAATGCTCTAGTCATACTTTGATTTAACCATCAAAGAGCTAAAGATCTATGGCAACTCAAATTGATGCTTCACTAGTCGAGGGCCGGTCCACAAATTGACCTTCATTTTTTAATGAATCAAACTATACCTATTGAAAAGCTCGAATAAAAATTTTTATCCAAGCACTTGACTATGATATGTAGAGTATCATAATTAATGGACCACACACACTCATCAAGGTAATCGATGGTGTAGAATCAACCAAATCCGAAAGAGAATGGGATGAGATTGATAAGAAAATGACTCAGCTCAATGCTAAAGCTATGAATGTTTTGTATTGTGCTTCAGATGCTAATGAAGTCAATCGTATTTCAACTTGTATATCAACTAAGAAAATATGGGATATGTTAGAAGTAACATATGAAGGCACCAATCAAGTCAAGGAGTCAAAAATTAACATGCTTGTGTACAAATATGAACTCTTTAAAATGGAGCATGATGAATTATAATTAAAATATTTACTCATTTTATGGATATTATTAATGATCTAAAAAGTCTCAATAAGTCTTATTCTAACAGTGATCTTGTGAGAAAGAATCTTAGATCTTTACCAAGGACTTGGAAGGCTAAAGTGACTGCAATCCAAAAAGCCAAAGATTTGAATATTTTATCTTTGGAGGAGCTTCTAGGATCGCTAATAACACACGAGCTAAGCATGAAATAACATCAAGAAGAAGATATCAAGAAAAAGAAGATAATTGCCCTCAAATCCACCACTCAACAAGATGAGGGATCCAATGAAATAGAAAATGAAGAACAAGATGAAGAATTAGCCCTCATCACTAAGAAGTTCAAAAGATTTTTAAAGAAGAGAAAGTAAGGGATGAGGAAGAGGCCAACTACAAAAGGGGAGCATAGCAAAAAAAAGGATAAGGAGCAGTTTCTTATTTGTTACAAATGTAAGAAGCTGAGGCACTTTAGATTTGAATATCCACAACTCAAAAAGGACTCCAAGAAGTATAAGAAAAAGGCTATGATGGCTACATGGAGTGATAGTGATGATTCAAGCTCCAAAGAAGAAGAGGTTCATGAACAAGCCAACTTGTGCCTTATGGCACATGAAAATAAGATAAATGCTGAAATCTCAAATGAATTTACTTTTGAAGAACTTTAAGAAGCCTTCTATAATTTAGTAGATGATTTAAAGAAGTTGGGAGCTAAAAATAAAAACTTAAGTTAAAGAATCAATCGTTGCTAAAAAGAAAATGAAAATATCTTAAGTAGAAAACTAGCTTTAACTCAAGAGAATCTAAATTTGAAAATGAAATTGATAAGTTAAAACCAATAATAAAAAAATTTTCTTTGAGTTTAAATAAGCTTCATATAATTCTTGATAATCAAAAGACCATTTATGATAAAGCTGGCCTAAGCTACAACCCACTAAGAAAATAAAAATTTTTGAAAAATATTTTTATAAATTCATAAAGTAATAAATTTTTAAATATTACTTGCTTTAAATATGATAGGACATAAATCTTATACATATTTTTCTAATAATTTAAATGTAAAGAAAATATGTATTCCAAAAGGATTCATTATGATTAACCTTAAAGGATCCAAGAAAACTTGGATACCTAAAGTTAAGATTTGATTTTGTATATAGGCGTGTCTTGCATCCCAAGGAACAAATTGAAAGTGGTATCTTGATAGTGTTGGAAAATGTATCCTAATCAATCATCAATCTTTTGATGGTTGAGCTATATTGTAATTATAATTAATTTATTAATTAATAAAATATATTTTTGTCATTTTTTATCATAAGTTTTCATCTTCTAACGAACTCCATTATTGTGACGAAGTCCTTAGGACTATTTAGGTTTGATAAAGAGAGGATTTATCGATTAGTCCTTAAAACTATTCACGACCAAATGATAGGTTGTTAATTAGGATGACAGCATCTATCGAGCATAGATCGCTGTGTGCTATATAGGTTGGTTGTCCTTTTAACTAAAGAGTGTGCAGACACTCGTATGGCATATAGGTGAGATATAAAGGTACATCATCATTGAACATGATCAACTTCAGAGCATTCTGCTATTGAGAATGTCTTTGATGGGATATAGATATAAGTATCCCTTAGACCTAAGATCATCTCAGTAGCTTGTAAGCAACTCACTATGCTTTAGTACCAGACTAACTGAATTTCTAATTTAGTAACGAAAGGTTTTTAGGCACAGTCAGGTACTTGCAAAGTTGTTGTATGATCAAGATGGTATTAACCACTCCAAGAGTTGGAGAAGAATGCATCACTGTATTTCAATATAACAAAATCTTGGCCAGGATAATCCATGAGATAGGTTTAGTATTTTGAAATACAATATGGATAGCCTGACCAGAGTTGATAGTTGAACTCTGAGGTATCCTATGAGCATTTTGGTCAAGAGGATAATTTATATGAAAACTATATCTACATAAGTTCTAAGGATGTTGTTCTACACATTCAACCTATCTGGTCATAGGATACCATTGCTAGGTGGTCACTTCGATTGGTATAGAAATTTATTTCTATGCTATCAGTTTAGGTTCGGACCAATGAGATCATACACATTAGAGTTCATGGTCTGATTGGATGGTTGATCAATGATTAAGAATCATTCTAAGGTTAAATGATCAATACGATTGATATTTAACCTAGTGCAAGTATTGCAGAAGGATCAATTAGCAATTGGATTGCTAATTAGCTTAATTTGATTAAGCCAGAGGATTGAGATTAAGTTTAATTAAATATAATTTAATTAGATTTAGTATAGGCTTAATTGGATCAAGTCTAATTAGTTTATTGGATAAGCCAAGTGCAAGGAAGAACTAGTCCTAGTTCAACTAAGATTTGGGTCAATCCAATTTTCTAATTTGATTAAAAAGTTAAATCAAAATTAAATCTAATTTAATCTAATTTAATTAAGTTCTTAATTAGATTAGGGCCTAATTTAATTAGGTTGACTTACATCTACTTTAATTTGGTTTGAGAAACCATTATTAACCAAGTTATATATGAATCATAGTAGGACTAGGATTCCACCCTTGCGCCATCTAAGCCCTAGCACCCCCCTCTCTCCCTTCGTAGAGTTTTGTGTGACAAAACTCTCATGCCCAGCAATCTCACGCATGCCCACCCCTCTCTTCTTTTTTCTATATGAAAATTAGTTTGTGAACCAAGTCAAAGGTAGGTAGTTTGTTATGATTTTGGATTCTATAAGATAGAATTTTAACAAACCAAAACTCCTCCCATAATGTGCCGCCCACTCCCTATTTTCTCTTGCTTTTTATGATGGAGAAAGTCCTTCTTTTTATGTGCCTTTTCTGGTGGTCCATGGAAAAAACAAAGGAGGGGGCCCCCAAATAAAGGAGTGGGCGCCCAAGTATTGGGCGCTCCAACAACTTGCCATATATGTTCTTATCTTGTATAGGAATTTGATCCAACAAAGACTCTTCCATATCTCTTTATAAGAAAGTCCTTTTGGATTGAATTATATACTAATTCTAGACCATTGAGAGAGTTCTTGGGTATATAAAAATTAGAGAGAGAGACCCTTGGGGCATGGGAATTTCATAGACATCAATCTTGGTGTCTAGGTGAGAGAAAAGAGAAGAAGAAGAAGAGGATCTTCTTCTAGGGTTCTTTTGCTCTTTCTTTCTTCTCCTCTTTTATAGAGATTTTTGAGTATTATTTTAGATTGAAAGCCTCTTCCTTTCCTTCTAATTTTTTTGGAGTATCTAAGTCTTGAAGAAGGAAGCATCAGATCGACCATCGAAGAAGGATCAGCATAGTACTAGCATACTATGCTAATTTTCTACATCGAACTTCTGATCGGGGTTCGTGGGCTCGTGTAGACATCTCTTAGAGGCTGAATGTATGTATAGTTTGGAGCTTTATCTTTCAGTCTAGATCAATAAGTTAGAATGTCTAACTTGCATAGGTAATATGGATATGATTCTATGTTACATATCTGCAATAGATCTAGTGTAGATCCATGTTGATGTGATCAACATATCTTTTACTTATAATATTTTTTTTAATTTTTATTTAATTTCATACTATAATCATATAATATGATCTTAGATATAGGAGTTTTCTAATTTTTATGAATTAATTTTGATAAATTTCTATCTTCCACTGCTTAGATCTGAAAAAGTTTCAAGATCTAGTCCTGAAATCCTAGATCTGATTTCTTAAATTGGTATCAGAGCCTAGGTTCATTATTACATGACTATTTTTATATGTTTAGATTATTTTTTAGATTAGATTTACTTTATAATCTAATTATTAAATCTAAAATTAAAAATTATGATCACATAAATTGATATAAGATTGTCCTACTGTTATATTTATTCCTTACAGTGGAGAGGTTGTCCTAGTTCATATAGATTTATTTCTTATCATAAATTTATTATATATAATCTAATTTTATTTATGATTTATTAGATTTAAAAAAATTTTAGATTTAAAAATAAAAATTTTAGATTGCATAGATTGATTATAAGGTTGTCCTACTATAAGGTTTACTTCTTATAGTGGAGAGGTTGTCCTAGTACGTGCTAATCTAAAATATTGATCATAAAATTTTAGATTAGATCTAAAGAATTTTATAATCTGATTAAAATTATTTTAATCTAATTTTAATCATCATAAATATGTTAGATTTGATCTAAAATAATTTATGATTGATTGAAATTGAAATGGTTTCACTTACATGAACCTAATTAGATTAGATCTAAAGTAGTTTCATGCTTATCTTATTTGCATATTGATTATGAATCAAACATGCAACTTAGTTGGTAGAACCATATTATAAAAATATTTTATAAATATAAAAATTATTTTTGAAAAGTTGAACCCCAACCCTCAATCCAAAACTTAATTAAGAATTAAGAAGTTGTTTAATTAGTATCTAGGATTATGAATTGAAGATTCTAAGATATAAATCATAACACATTGGGTTAAATGAGTTAGTGGAGATTAGATCCATTAATTGAGTTAGACCTAGGGTTAGATTTAAGAATGGACTAAATTAGAGAATTGACTAAATCTAACCAATTATTGTCTCAGACTACGTCAAGGATTTTCTAGATCAATTACAATAGTTGTAGTTGGTCAAGTCCATGTCTTTAACGAGACCCAAGATGGACTTGATTCTTAGCTATGTGATCTAGCACGAACCATTAGGTTAATCTAATCAAGATTAATTAAACCAGTTGGTGTCTAGGGTAAACCAGATCGGTAGTCTTTAATTGGCAGCCTGCTTACCTGACCATTTTTTATGGTGTCTAAGGTAAGCTTTGGTAGATCCTCCCATCGATCGAACTTATCTAGCCTCTTGGTAAAATTATATTTTGATCGGACCACTTGACTATTCGAGCTGACCCATGTCAGCTAGGTAAATCAGTGTGATTGATTTAAGTGCTCCTAGACCAGCTTATTATTGGTCTCCCTTAAGCTAACTTGGTGAAGCCAGTGAGAGGAACATGACAAGCTGGTTCATCTGATCTTCTCTCTTAAAATTAAAATTTTTTAAAATTATTAGATCCTTAAAATGAAATAATTATGGTGATAACTAGATCATAGCCTCCCATTAAGTAAGTGATAATGGGTCTATTAGTTGGATAATCATTGGAGGCCCAAAGGTCTGGTGCTTATCGACTGATAGGATTATCATTCATAATATTTTTTTTTGGGTGCATCTTTCTAGATGGTGGTTAGGTTGACTAACCAAAGTTAGGCTTAATCATTTATTGGTTTGATGGACTAAGTATGGTCATGTTAATGATCGGATCTAATCAGACCTTTTCAGTAGAGACCAAAATCTACTGATTAGGGATTGGGATAAAATTAGATTATTAAAAATTATTTAAAAAATAATTAGTTATGAACTTATCCTTAGATATACATGAGTTGACCAACCAAAGTTGAGCTCATGTGCAGTCTACGTGGATTCTAGTACCCACTAAGAAATTAGAGTAATTCTTTGAATTGGAGGTAGAGACTACCAATTCGAATAAAATAGTAGGAGAATCTTTTGATTAATGTCCAAATCTTTAGGTTTAATGAATCAATTATTAATTAGATTTTGATTTTTTTTGTGCAGATATGACCATTTTCCTATCGCTCCGATCATTATTGAACAATGATAAGTTGGTGGGATCCAACTTCGATAGCTGGTACCAAAAGTTGAAGATAGTCCTAGAGAATGAACAAATCCTATATATGTTTATGGATCCTACACCTGAGGAGCCAACTTCCAATGCATGTGGAATAGTTAGAGATACTTATCAGAAGTGGCTTAGTGATCAAACTACTGTGCACTGTATTATGCTGACTGTTATGAGCGATGAGTTCAGTCACAAATTCAAGATGGCTCAACCAAAGGATATGTTTCAAGTGTTGGAGGATTTTTTTAGCACATCCGATAATATTGAAAGGCACAAGACTAGTTGTGCCATCTTCAATGCTAGGATGCAGGATGGAGCCTCTATCATTGATCATGTACTGTATATGATCGAGCTGATAGAGTGACTGAGCAAGCTCGACTTTTTCTTACATATGCAGCTTGAAAAAGATGGAATACTAAACTCGCTGCCCAAGTCTTATCTCCCATTTTTCACTCATTTTAGAATGATAAAATCTAAAGTAGACTACCATGAGTTACTAAGGTTGCTTTAGAACTTTGAGAAGGATCGCCAACCTCACAAGAAATCGATGAACTTAGTGGGAGGTTCGTCTTTTGGTTCTCAACCCTTTAGGAAAGAGAAGAACAAGAAGAAGAAGGGCAAGAAGGTGCAAGTTCAGACTGAGACATTTGTACAGCGCTAGATCAGGAAGTTCAAGCCCGATAAGAGTCAAGCAGAATGCTTCTTTTACAAGAAGTAGAGGTACTAAAAGAGGAACTATCCTTAGTACATTGCCTTCTTGGATCCGAATAAGCAAAGAAAGAAGCAAGCTATTGCTAGGCAAGGTTTTTATATGATAACTCCTTACAATTTCTTTATTTATGATTACACTAACTAGGTATTAGATACCGATAGTCCTGACCATATTTGCAATTCATTGTAGGGATTGTAGGTCATTGAAAGATTCGAGCAAGGCGAGAGGTTCCTAAATGTTGGAGATGGAAGACCAATTTCAGTTCTAGCATTAGGAATCTTGAAATCTGTATTTGAGTCCCATACTATTATTTTTGATGATTGTCATTTCTATCTAAGTTTATTTTTAAATATCATTTCTGTAGGCCTTTTGGCTAAAAATAATTATAAAATTTTAATAAAAAAATAATTTTATAATATCATTATGAATGGTGTTACTATTTTTTTTGGATATTTGAATAATAGTATATATATGCTATCATAACCAATTAACATAGTCTATTCAACTGGCAAGCACTCTAGATTAGATAGTTTGTCAGATATCTACTTATGGTACTGTAGGCTAGGTCATATAAATAAGAATAGGATAAACAAGTTGACTCAAGAAGAAATCCTCGAAGTCAGTGATTATAAATCACTTCCAACCTATGAGTCCTATCTTCTTGGTAAAATGACTAAGTCACCTTTTACTGAAAAATGTGAGAGAGCCACTGAGCTCTTAGGTCTAGTACATACTGATGTATATGGACCAATAAGCATAGATGTCAGAGGTGGATATTTTTACTTCATTATTTTCACAGATAATCTATCTAGATATAGATATGTCTATTTGATGAAACATAAGTCGGATTCATTTGAAATATTCAAATGATTACGAAGTGAAGTAGAAAAATAAACTGAAAAGAGTATTAAAACTCTTCGATCTAATCGAAGAGAAAAATATCTTTCCAGTGAGTTTCTCAAATATCTAGGAGAGAATGGAATCCTCTTCCAATGGACTCTTCTAGGAATACCATAATATAATGGTGTATCTGAAAGAAGAAATCGAACTCTATTAGATATGGTCTGGTCCATGATGATTTTTATCAGCTTATCGATATCCTTCTAGGGATTTGCACTCAAATTGGCTTGCAATCTGTTAAATAAGGTTCTAAGTAAGTCTGTAGTTAAGACTCCATATGAGATATGGACAGGATGTAAGCCAACACTTTTACACCTTAGGATCTGAGGGTGCCTGGCTTATATCAAATGGTTAGTTACTGATAAGAGCACGATGTTGTCATTAAGACACTATATTTATTAGTTTAATTCCGACTTCTTGAATTTATTAAAAATAGGTAGTAAGTATTGAGTCAGGTCGAATCCATAGAAAAGACAGTATTTTAGTTTTAAAATCTTTAATTTTTATAAAAAAAATTTAAAAATTAATTTGAAGTCAAAAAATAGAATTATAAGTAAAAATTAAAAGGTATAGAAATTTAAACTTGGTACTAAGATCTACTAGTTAGATCTTAGCATCTACTTGTAATAAAATAAAGAGCAATAATTAAAGTATAGAATTAAATTATAATTAAAAATAAAAAGTTAAATTTAAAGTGCATAAAAATAAAATTTGTATTAAATAAAATTTTAAAATTTAAATATATGAAATTTAAAAGGAAAAGAAAAAGAAAATAAAATCTAAGAAATAGCTGATCTTAATCTTGGATCGGCGTTGGCATTAAGATGGTATAGCAACCAGCTCTTCTTCGCAACACCCATTGCCATGAAGCAGCATCTAACCTAAGCATGGCTCTAACCTTTACCAAACTCCTTTCCATGACCAAAGATACTTTGATTTGATGGCCTGAGGTTTTTTAAATAGAGTTAGGAGGGCTAGAGATCTTCTTTGTAGGCAATATGGGATTAAGGAGAGTTCTGATTGGCAAAATATGAAGAAATTCAAGTAAAATTTAGATTAAAATAGCCTCTGGATGCGTTCTACTGAGTTTCTTGAATTCTGGCCATCAAATTTTGATCAAATGGTCTAAAAAATATCAAAAATCGAGTTTTAAAAGCCCAAATCAAGTCGGAATTAATGTGTACCATCCATTCACGCATGATGATGAAAATCTAGCCATCGGATCTTGTTCTGAGTGTTTGATCATCGTCGGGAGCTTTCTGGACTTTTGGATCTGAGTTTGGAGTGTTGTCGGCCATCAGATCACGATCAAGGAGAGCTGGAAAAATCAAATTAAAATTGGAAACCATCCTGGCTGTTGGATATGGATCGCAAACCATTAGAACCGTCCGATGGTGCCATTACTGTTCATGTGGATCCTGTAAATCGGGCGCATTTGATGACTAAACCAATCAATACGTGGCAAGCCTTATATAATTATCATTTTGCCCCTGTATGCCATGATGAATTTTCTATGAACCTCTTAATGGTCTTGGTCCACCACGTGGCAGGCTATGATTGACCGAACATTACTGAGCTAGCGGTCCACACCAGATTTCATAGATCGACGAGTTGGCTCTGTGGCTTAGCTGACTTCAGTGGCATGCCAGCTTGGCTTTGCTTTGCGGCTTGGCTTGACGAGCCAGTGGAGCCATTTTTCTTTTGTATTTTAATTTTTTTTTAAAAAAATCCATATCTAGTTCATTTTAGCTTCGATTTACTTCAAACTTATTTAGTTATAATCAAAAAATTGAGCTCTTTTTATTGATAATAATATTTTATTTTTTATTTTTATTTTTAATTAATTTTTTAATTAATAAAAATACTAATTTTTTTAAAAATATATATAAATTAATTATTAATTTTTAAAAATAAAAATAAATTAATTAATAAATTAATACTTTTATTAAAAAATTTATGATACTTATCACATCCCTTAACTTAAGCTTTGCTCATCCTTGAGTAAAGAAAGAATTTGGTTTTAGATATCTTTTAACTTTAGAGTCTTAAATTTTACCTAAGTAGTTTTCAAAATGGCCATTGATATTCAATAGAGCATAAATGAGGTATATTATTGAAGTATTAATACTTACCAATATAAAAATTAAGTAAAAAATATTAAACTTTTCTAAACCTTTTTAAAATTATTCCTATCTTTATCTCCGAATCATTTAAACTTTCATATGGGCAAGTGTATTGCTATTTCTGCTCTTCATTTATTAAATTTTTTTATTCACATTGTCTATTTTTTGATGTAAATATCATTGCTTACTTAGACAATAGGACTCGATTACTCAATGAAAAATCAATATATTTTTTTTAATGTTGTACCACTATTGAGTGCCTTAACTCTTTAAGCTTTCTATTTGATCCATATAGCGAGTCTTGGGCTAATAACTCCCAAATCAGTTGACTTTAGGGCACTAAGTATAAAATATTTTTTGAGCTTACTAGCTCAAATCAAATAGACTACGAGTTAAGACTAGCTTTACAATGAGTTTCTTCATCCTTCACATCTTTTGTTACGAAACTTAATGCTTGCTTAGGCAAAAAGACCCAGTTTCTCAGTGAGAAGTACTTAAAAATTATTTTATTAAATTTTTTATTATTCTTTTATTATGAAAAAATATATAGTTATCCTACATAAGTTCATAAAAGTGGACTTTTCTTTAATGCTGGTAGAAAAAATCAGAAGTGCTCAAAGAAAAAAAATTTTATATTCTAGACTTAACTCTTTATTGGATTTTCTTAATACTTGATTCCTCAATATCTCATAAATTCTCTGACTATACATCAATTTTCTTTTAAAAATACTTAGTTCAACTCAATTCTTAAGCATAATCGGATGTCTAAATAGTAAATACTAACTTCTTCAAAGATTTTAAAATTTTATATACATATATTATTATTCTCTTTCCAACTTAATTGATATTGTCCTCAATGGAGAAGAAAAAATAAAGGATGTAATAAAGAGTAGAAAAGAATACACCTAACTTAATATGTATTTTTGATCCAGCATATGTCTTTAAAAATTTGGACTCTTCCTCCAACTTTATTCAACATGTCCTTAAAAAAAATAAACTAAAGCGATGAATTAGATGAAAGAAAACTAAAATTGGGTTGCCTTCCAACAAGCGCTAAGTTTACTATCTTCAGCTAGACACAATGCAACCTACTATCCTGTGTTGAATACTGGATTGAAAAATTTTAATGATTTTAGATTGCCAATTGTAGGAAGATAGTTTGTTATCCCTTTATTGATATATTCATTGTTAATTATGGGAATATAATTTATGACTCTATTTTTAGTCCCTTATTTATTAAGAATTTTTTCTATTTGTTCTTCTAGAATGCTCATATATTGATTTTTTGGATTAGAAGATAAATTTGATTCAATGGGTACTAAAAGGGTGTCTAGAGGTGGGTTTAATTCTAGAGATAAATTACTATGATCTTATTTAAATAACTCCATTGACTTTTCATTACATGTCTCTTAGTTTGTATAAGAAGAACTAGCTTCTAGGGTTGAAGAAAATAGAACTTTAGGTTTATAGGTGTCAAATAAATCATTTATTCTCTTCTTTTCTTTGTCTAATTTATTTAAACTGAAACCAGTATTAGTACTAATTCTGAGCTCAGATTCTTTTATGTGGTTAGCTTCAGTACCAAGCTATTCCTCTTTATTTTTATTTTGACTAGCATCAGTACTAGCCTCTCTCACCTGGTATCGGTATGGATCTATAAGAATTCTATAACTTTTAAGTTTAGAAATTATTTTAGCATTCTCTAATTGGAGATTCTTAAGCATGATATTAGATTGATGACTTAGTCCAGGTGGTTGGTGGACATTAGGTGGATTGTTTATAAGATTCAGTTGGTTCAGCAATTGACCTAATTCTCTCATCATATTAGACTTAGCTAGTTATCCTATTTATACTTCTAACCTGATGATAGATTATTATTGAGTCAAAATTAATTATTGAAGTTGATTAAATCTATCATCAACTAGATTGATCTGTTGAGAAGGTGGGTATGATAGTTGATTGTAATATAATGGCTGGATAAATTGACTAGGCCGACCCTTATCATAGGCATAGTTTTGATATTGGATTTGAGCCTAAGTCTGTTGGGATATCTAAGAAAAATTAGAGTGGTTTCTCTAATCTGGATTATATAAATTTAAAAATAGGTCATTAATCGGCTTAGAGTAGCCTTGAGCAACTTGAACTTGTTCTTCAATATAAAGTGGAAATTATGCAGCCATGGGACATTCACTCACATAATGGGTTGGGCTAGCATAGATTGAACAAATCTCCTAATAATTAGAAGATAATGTGAATTATGCATGAGATTGTTGATCTAGGGTTAGAAGTTGATCTAATTTTTGGGCAAGAAAGTTTACTTTATTTATTAGATTCAAGTCAGCCTTAGAACAAGATTCTGGATATTCATAGATTCCTACCCACTTTTGGTAGAAGGATAATGAAGCATGGTTGATTGAGTTTTCACTCAGAATTTCAAACAAGGTATAGAATTCATCCTCACTCTTGTTCATGAATGCACCTCCACAAGATGCATCTACCATCTGTCTATATTGATCTCCTAAATCCTTATAGAAAGCTTGAACGATTTGCCACTTAGATAGACCATGGTGTGGACATTTTCTAAGAAGTTTCTTAAGTCTCTTCCATGACTCGTGAATTTATTTCTCTAGAAGCTGAGCAAATCCAATGATAGCTCACCTCATAATATTGGTTCGGCCTATGGGATAAATTTTTTAAAAAAATTCACTTTGTAATTCAGTCCAAGTTTGGATTGATCTCCCTATTGTGCTAAGCCAGTACTTGGCTTTACTTTTTAATGAAAGAAAAAATAAAATTAGTCTAAGGGCATCCTTAGTCAAATTTTGAATCCTCACCATAGAGCAAATTTCTAAAAACTCATTCAGAAGGATAGGAGCATTTGGATTATGGTCGGCTTGATCTCATAGTGGGTAGTATGGATATCAGATAACTGAATACAAGTCGATGGATTATAGGTAGAAGAAATAAAATATTTCTTTATCTTCCTAGGTGGTTCTCTAAAATTTTCAACCATTAGGTTATTGGATTTAATATGATTCAGCCATTCAATTTTATGGTTGGGTGCAACTAGATCAGGTAAAGTAATTTCCTACCATGTATGTATTAATGCAATCCTAACGTGTGGTTCAAATTTTTTTTAGATTTTTATTATTATTTTATTAAAAATTTATTATCATATTATTATTTTATTATTTATATTTTTTAATTTTTTTATTATTTATTATTTTATTATTTTATTATTATATAAAAAATAAATATTTTTTTAGTAATTTTATTATTTTATTATTATTTTATTTATTTTATTATTTATTTTTTATAATTTTTATTTATTTTATTTTTTAAATTATTTTTACTATTTTTAATTATTTTTATTATTTAATTATTATTTAATTATTATTTTTAATTTTATTTTATTTTTGAAAGAGAAGAGGAGAAAAGGAGAAACAAAAAAGAAGAGTTCTAAAGAAGAGGTCTTAAGGAGTCCTAGAGCTAAGAAGAGAGAGAAGATTAGTTTTAATTAGGTTTAATATTTTAGTTAGCAATCAAGTTAGGCAAATAATTCTAACTGAGGGTTGTCCTAGATCTAGACATCTCCTAACTGCCAGGGTCACCTTCAAGCCCTTTAAGTATAATATCAACCAATCAACTGGCCAATAAGTGTAAGATTGGTGAGAGTCCTCCAGTTGCTTGCCTTAGATACCAATTGTGCTTGGCCAGATAAACTAATGGAATCAATTATAAACCATCTTTCTTTGGGCCTAATTATTCCTGAACCACTTACCTTAGACACTACTTAAACTGACTAATCCTAATCCGATCCAACTTTAGGATTTTTTATCCTAATGAGCTCGAGTTTCTAAGGCCGATGTCTAATTGATTTTAAAATTAAAGGCTTAGGTCAATGCAGGATGTTAGTTGGTTATTTGTGGGCAAAGAAAGGATGATCAAATTTCTACATTATGTTGTTTAATGGGTTGTGCCCTTAATTTGGTTTAATATGAATATGCACGAAAGGAAAAAATTTCAAGCAAGGGGTTCTATGCAATTTAAACTAGATGCATGCAACTAATTGAGTCTTAAGAAGCTTACCTTATCTCCAGCAATCATCAAAAGAAATAAAAATAAAAATAAAACTAATATGATGCATGCTCTAAATAATTAGAATTTCTAATCTTGTCATGAAGCTTTTAATTAGATTTAAGTAGATATTTTTTAGATTAATTTAAAAATAAAATAAATAATAATAAAAAAATGTTAGGTTAGGATCGATCTCACCAAGCAAAATTGGAAGTTTTCCTCCGTACCCTAATTTGGCTCTTTTCCTTTTTTTCTTTTTTTCTCTCTTTTTTTCTACAAAATAAAGAAGAAAAAGTTAGTAAGCACTATTTACAAAAAATTAAAGAAATTAAAATTTTATTTATAATTATTTTCTAAAAAATTTAAAGAATTAAAAAATTTAATGCTCTTGCCTTTTTCGATAATGATGCCAAAAACTTGATAAGAGCACGATGTTATTGTTAAGACATCGTATTTATCAGTTTAATTCTGACTTCTTGAATTTATTAAAAATAGGTAGTAAGTAGTGAGTCAGGTCGAATCCACAGAGAAAGTAGTATTTTAGTTTTCAAAATCTTTGATTTTTATATAAAAAAGAAGAGATTTTCAAAAATTAATTTGAAGTCAAAAAAATAAAATTATAAGTAGAAATTAAAAAGTGCAGAAATTTAAACTTGACACTAAGATCTACTAGTTAGATTTTAGCATCTACTTATAATAAAATAAAGAGCAATAATTAAAGTATAAAAATTAAATTATAATTAAAATTAAAAAGCTAAATTTAAAGTACATAGAAATCAAATTTGTATTAATTAAAATTTCATAATTTAAATTCATGAAATTTAAAAAGAAAAGAGAAAGAAAATAAAAACTAAGAAATAGCTAATCTTGATCATGGATCGGCGTTGGCACTGAGATGGTGTAGAAGCTAGCTTTTCTTCACAGCACCCATTGTCTTGAAGTAGCCTCTAATTCAAGTATGGCTCTAACCTTTACCAAACTCCTTTTCATGACCAAAGACACTTTGATTTGATGGCCTGGGGTCCTTTAAATAGAGTTAGGAGGACTGGAGATCTTCTTTATAGGCAATGTGGGACTAAAGAGAGTTTTGATTGATAAAATATGAAGAAATTCAAGTGAAAATTGGATTAAAATAGCCTCTGGATGCATTATGTTGAGTTCCTTGAATTTTGGCAGTCAAATTCTAATCAAATGGTGCAAAAAATACCAAAAACCAAGTTTTAAAAGCCTAGATCAGGTCAGAATTAATGTGGACCATCCATTCATGCATAATGATGAAAATCTAACCATCGAATCTTGTTCTGCGTGTTTGATCACCGTCGAGAGCTTTTTAGATCATTGGATCTGAGTTTGGAATGCTGTCGACTATTAGATTGCGATCTGGGAGAGCTAGGAAAACCGAATCAAAACTAAAAAACACCCTGGCCATTGGATCTAGATCGCAAACCACTAGAACCATCCGATGGCATCATTACTATTCATGTGGATCCTGTAGATCGGATGCATTTGAAGATCAAACCAATCAGCACGTGGTAAGCCCTGTGAAATGATCATTTTGCCCCTATACATCGTGATGAATTTTCTATGAACCTCTTAACGGTCTTGGTCCACCAGGTGGTAGGCTGCGATTGGCCGAACGTTGCTGAGTTGGTTGTCCATGCCTAGTTTCATGGATCGATGGGTTGGCTCTATGGCTTAGCCGGCTTCAGCGGTGCATCGGCTTGGCTTGATGAGCCGGCTGAGCCATTTTTCTTTCTTATTTTAATTTTTTTTAAAAAATTCATATCTAGTCCATTTTAGCTTCGATTTGCTTCAAACTTATTTCGTTGTGACTAAAAAATTAAGCTCTTTTACTAATAAAAATTTTTTATTTTTATTTTTATTATTTTTTAATTATTTTTTAAATTAATAAAAATATTAATTTTCTAAAAATATATAAATTAATTATTAATTCTTAAAAATAAAGATCAATTAATATTTTTATTGATAAATTTATGGTACTTATCAGTTATCGATAAACTTGGACCTAGGTCTGACAAGTGTATATTCAAAGGATACCCAAAAGAGATCAAAGGATACTTTTTCTACCATGTTGATGAACATAAGGTGTTCATCAGTCTTAAGGCAATCCTTTTAGAAAAAGAGTTTCTTGGTGAAGGAACTATTGCCTCTAAGATTGAACTTGATGAAGTTCAATAGATAGAAAGACCGACACTTATAGCTAAATCTAAGTCGAATTTGATTAGATCAGATTCAAAGCCCAATGTACCTGCACCATTAAGATAATCTAGTAGAGTACCACGTCAATCAGATAGATACTATAATTTTTTGATTCGGAATGATGATCCCATCGAACTCGATGAGAATGATGAGAATCCAATCATCTATATGGATGCAATGTAGAGATCTGATTCCAAAAAATGGCTTGAGGCCATGAAATTCAAGATGAAGTTCATGAAGGTCAATGATGTGTGGACATTGATTGACCCACCCGAAGGGGTTAAATCCAATGGATGTAAGTGCATTTTCAAAAGGAAGAGGGGTGAAGATGAAAAGATGGAGATCTATAAAGCTCATCTGATTACCAAAAGGTATCGTCAATGTTATGGTATTGACTATGATGAGACGTTCTCTCCTATGGCAATGCTCAAATCCATTCGGATAATGCTTGCGATAGCTGCCTATCTGGATTATGAGATCTAGCAGATGGATGTGAAAATAGCTTTTTTGAATGGAGAGCAAATCGAAGAGGTGTATATGATACAACCTAAGAGGTTCACATCCATAGATGAGTCTAAGATGTGCAAGCTTCAGATATCCATTTATGGATTGAAGCAAGCATCTCAGAGTTGGAACATGCATTTTGATAAAGTGATCAAAATGTATGGCTTTATTAAGAATGGAGAAGAGCTCCATATTTACAAATGGGCAAATGGTTCAGCAGTGGTATTTCTTATCTTGTATGTGGATGACATTCTCTTAATAAAAAATGACATCCCAGCACTATAGGGAATAAAAATTTGGTTGTCATCTCAGTTTTCCATAAAGGACTTGGGTGAAGAATCCTATATCCAAGGGATGAAGATCTATAGGGATAGATCTAAAAAGATGCTTGGGTTATCCTAGTTCACGTATATAGATACTGTGCTAAAAATGTTTAGCATAGAGAATTTCAAAAAAGGCTATCTTTCCATAGGCTATGAAATTTCTCTCTCTAAGAAGAATTATCTGACAACTCCTAAAGAGAGAGAGTGTATGAGTAGAGTCCCATATGCTTTGGTAATTGGATCTATTATGTACGCCATGACATGTACGAGACCTGACGTGACATACTCACTAGGAGTAATGAGCAGATACCAGTCTAATCCTAGAGAAAATCACTGAAAAGTGGTTAAAGCCATCCTTAAGTATTTAAAAAATACTAAGGACCAATAGTTGGTATATGGTGAGTTAGATCTAAAACTTGTAGGGTTTACAGACTCCATCTTTTAATCTGACCATGATAACAGTAGAAGCGTGTCAGGATATATCTTTACTCTGAATGGTGGAGCCATTTGCTGGAAGAGTTTCAAGCAGTATACTATGGCAGACTCTATTTGTGAAGCAGAGTACATCGCAGCATCAGATGCCACAAAAAAAGCTGTGGTTGAGGAAGTTTATCATCGAGCGAAGTAGCACCCTCCCTTGATGGCCCAGTCCTGCTCTACTGCGACAGCACTGATGTCATTGCTCAGGCGAAGGATCCAAAGACACACCAGTAGACGAAGCATATTTTGCACCACTTTCATCTGGTTCAAAAGATCATGGATCGAGGTAACATCGATCTTCAGAAGATCGATATAAAGTAGAACTTGGCCGACCCCTTCACTAAAGCCTTGGTGATAAAAGAGTTCGACAACCACAAGTCGAAGATGGGTATTAGATACTGTATCGAGTGGCTTTAGGATAAGTGAAAGTTGTTGAAAAATATGTCCCAAAGTCAATCATCAGTCTATTAACGGTTGAGCTATATTATAATTATAATTGATTTATTAATTAATAAAATATATTTTTAGCATTTTTCATCATAAGTTTTCATCTTCTAACGAACTCCATTGTTGTGATGAAGTTCTTAAGACTATTTAGATTCGATAAAGAGAGGATTTATTAATTAGTCCTCAAAACTATTTACGATCAAATGATAGACTGTTAATTAGAACGATAGCATCTATCGATAATAGATCACTATGTGCCATATAGGTTGGTTGTTCTTTTAACCAAGGAGTGTGAAGACACTGATATGACATACAAGTGAGATGTAAGGGTACATCATCATTGAATGTGACCAACTTCAAAACATTCAACTATCGATAATGTCTTTGATTGGATATAGATATAAGTGTCCCTTAGACCTAAGATCACCTCAGTGGCTTGAAAGTAACTCACTGTGCTTTGGTATTGGACTAACTGAATTTCTAATTTAGTAACGAAAGTTTTCTGGGCATAGTCAAGTACTTGCGAAGTCGGTGTGTGATCAAGATGGGATTGACCACTCAAAGAGTTGGAGAAGAATATATCACTATATTTCAATATAGCAAAACCTTGGCCAAGGTAATCCTTGAGATGGATTTGATATTTCAAAATACAATGTGGACAGCCTGATCAGAGTTGACAGTTGAACTTTAAGGTGTCCTATGAGCATTTTGGTCAAGGGGATAATTTATATGAAAACTATATTCACATGGGTTCTAAGGATGTTGTTCTACATATTTGACCTATCCGACCGTTGGATACCATTGCTAGATAGTCACTTTGATTGGTACAAGAATTTATTCCAATGCTATCGATTTAGGTTCGGACCTATGGGGTCATACACATTAGAATTCATGATCTGATCGGATGGTTGATCAATGATTAAGAATTATTCTAAGATTAAATGATCAATATGATTGATATTTAACCTAGTGCAAGTGTTGTAAGAGGATCAATTAGCAATTGGATGGCTAATTGGCCTAATTTGATCAAGCTAGAGGGCTGAGATTAAGTCTAATTAAATATGATTTAATTAGATTTATTTTGGACTTGATTAGATCAAGTTCAATTGATTTATTGGATAAGCCAAGTGCAAGAAAGAATTAGTCCTAGTTCAACTGGAACTTGGGTCAACCCAATTTTTTAATTTAATTAAAAAAATAAATTAAAATTTAATTTAATTTAATTTAATTTAATTTAATTTAATTTAATTAATTTTTTAATTGGGTTAGGGCCTAATTTAATTGGGTTGACATACTTCTTGTTTAATTTGGTTTGAGAAACCATTATTGACCAAGTTATATATAGAATCCTAATAGGACTAGGATTCCACCCTTGCACCATCTAAGCCCCAATGCCCCCCCTCTCTCCCTTCTTAGAGTTTTGTGCAATAAAACTCTCATGCCTAGTAATCTCACACATGCCCACTCCTCTCCTCTTTTTTCTATATGAAAAGTAGTTTGTGGACCAAATCAAAGGTAGATAGTTTGTTATGATTTTGGATTCTATGAGATAGAATCCTAACAAACCAAAACTCCTCCTATAAGGTGCCGCCCACTCCCTATTTTTCCTTGCTTTTTTTGATGGAGAAAGTCCTTCTTTTTGTGTGCCTTCCTTAGTGGTCCACGGCTAAAACAAAGAAGGGGGCGCCCAAGTGTTGGGTGTCCCAACAACTTGCCATATATGTTCTTACCTTGTGTAGGAATTTGACCCAACAAAGACTCTTCCATATCTCTTTATAAAGAAGTCCTTTTGGGCTGAATTATATATTAATTCTAGGCCACTGAGAGGGCTCTTGGGCATGCGAAAATTAGAGAGAGATCCTTGAGGCGTGGGGATTTCATAGACACCAATCTAGGTTTTTAGGTGAGAGAAAAGAGAAGAAGAAGAGGATCTTCTTCTAGGGTTCTTTTGCTCTTCCTTTCTCCTTCTCTTTCATAGAGATTTTCAAGTGTTATTTCAGATTTAAAGCCTCTTCCTTTTCTTCTAATTTTTTAGAGCGTATGTCTAGAAGAAGGAAGCACCAAATCAACCATCGAAGAAGGATCAACAGAGTACTAGCATACTGTGCTGATTTTCTACATCGAATTTCTGATCAGAGTTCGTAGGCTCGTGTGGATATCTCTTAGAGGTTGGATGCATATGCGGCTCAGAGCTTCATCCATCAACCTGGATCAACAAGTTAGAACATCTAACTTGTATAGGTAATATGGATCTGATCCTATGTTACATACCTATAATAGATCTAGTGTAGATCCATGCTGATGTGATCAACATGTTTTTACTTCTAATTTTTTTTTTCTAATTTTTTATTTAATCTCATACTATAATCACATAATAGAATCTTATATCTAGGGTTCTCTAATTTTTTATGAATTAATTTTGATTAATTTCTATCTTTAATTGCCTAGATTTGAAAAAGTTTCAAGATCTAGTCCTAAAATGTTAGATCTGGTTCCTTCAGATAGCGGGTGCTCAAGACACATGATCGGTGATGAGTTCCAATTCATCATGTTTGATGCTAAAAATGAAGGGATGGTCATCTTTGGAGATAATGGCAAATAAAAGATCATCAATATCGGTAACATTGATATCACTCCCTCTAAGTATATTAAAAATATTTTATTAGTAGATGCTTTGAAACATAATCTCTTAGGCATTAGTTGTTAGATATATGTGCCCTAGAAGCCAGAATTGGCTGACACTTGTAATACACTTCTAGGGGCAAAATTATAATTTTGACTATAATTTATAAAATGGGTTATTTTCTATCACACCTGTGTATTTAGTGTCTGTGATACATCCTTTGAGTTAATGGTAATGATAATTCATATTTTCAAGAGTTGAAAATTTAAGACATGAATAATCATTATTAACTCATAAACAGCTCCCGACCATAGGATCATCACGAGGATGGTGATTGATCCGGAAGGTTGGTGTCCGATCGCTTCTCTTTAGTAGATGAGTCTTGAGTCTACGGTGTGGAGACACCGGAGCGAGAGTACAGGTACTCGTTAGAGAACGAGGGCACTGAGCGTGACCACCTCGAGTAGTCATTAGGAAGTCTACCTTCTCGTCAATGACTGACTCGATGCTGCAGTAGTGTGTCTGGTTCTTTGACCTGAGATGCATCGGCAGTTCACCTTGAGGGTGTTATAGTTTGACTACACCATTACTCGGTCTCCTAGCCATATGGAACCCTGAGGTGTATGTTGGCTATGACATGTTCATTGTAGGAACTGGATTGCATCAAGATGGGATCTATCTACCTCGGTGGTAGAGGAGCAGCCCTATGATGATCATGAGAATCAAGTCCTGAAGCCCATGGCCATGGCAGAGTGAAATAATAGAAAGAGTTTCTATTTAGATTTTCACATTGGACTCGAATCGAATGATTACATCATATGACAGAGACTAGGGTTTGACGAGTTTCACCTTAACCCTAATCTGATCGGGGCTCAAGATAGAAGAACTTAATCACACAGGTAGCTGCACCAAGAGGTTCACATTCAGCTCTGATGGGTTGCCACCATATACTGCTAGGTGTCACTGGTGGATTTTGGGAGCAATTAGAATGATTTAGATGATCGATCATTCTAGCTGTTCGAATCAGAAGAGTTCTGATCCATCGAAAGGAGTTTCGATGATGTCTATGATAGAGATCATGACATATCCCATTACCATACAGAACTGAACCTAACTGGGTCACACAAACAAGGGTTTGAATCTGGTGATCATCAATTGAACTGATCTAGTTCAATTGATCTGAATGAGATTCAATTAGGTTCAAGGAAATCGTGCTAGCACTCGATTGAACCTAACGTTCTTCTTTTACTATCATAAATAAGTTGTCCTGACTGAGCCAAAGGAGTTTGTGCTCAATCAGAGGCCTTCATATGGTCTGACTGGAGGTTGTCCAAGTCAGAATAGGTTGTCTTATTTGTAAGACATTACCTGCCATTTTTGGTCACCTGCCATTTCTTGTTCTTTGACTTTGGTCAAAAGTCTACCTTTGACTGGTCAAACGTTGACCATTGACACTTTGACTTTTGACCACATGTCATGCACCTATTGGAGAGCTGGTGGGGGCCTGTCCCCCTGCCAGAACCTGGCAAGGAGAAGGGCGCACGCCAAGGGTGGCGTGAGCCCAAGTAGGAGGCGCCTAGGAGTCCTTGTTGGACAAGGACTCCACCTCCCTTTTGGATTCCAATTCAGAGTTCTACTAAGAATCCAGTTTGACTGGTCTTAGGCACCCTCTAAGGAGGAATCCAGGGGTCTCTATTCCCAACCAATCAGATTTAGATCTGATTTCACAAAGGGTTGTGATTGGTTGGAGAGGAAGAGGAGTTGGATCACAAGCTTAGGTCTATAAATAAGACCCTGCGCCCAACCCTAATTCCAAGAAAAAGCGAATGCAATTGAGAAACCCCATGCCTCAAGGCTGCCTCTCCCCTCCTTCTCCATGCCATAGCTTCTTCTCCCCTTGCTCTCCACGTCCAAAAGGTGTTTTGGACTTAGGTTGGTGCGATTCAGATCAAAGGAAAGGCGATCAAAAGCAAGAAGGCTGCGCTGCTGCAAAAGGACGACTGCAGATCTTCAAAAGAGTTTTGAAGATCCTCCAGATCAGATCCAGATCTGATTTTTGGAGGTGTGATAGAGAAGAAGAGGATCTCCAGATCCAACCTGAGTGGATACCGGTAGAGGCCAGGCGCTTGCGTGGCTAAGATCCAGAACCTTCCGCTGCAATCAGGATCATCTACAGGGTAATAGGATTACCCAAATCAGGTAAATTAAATTTGATTTAATTTATCTTATTTTATTTTATTTATTAAAATAATAAGAATTCAGATCTAAAACATATCAAGATCTGATTGAGATCAAGAGAAAAATTTTTGAAATATATCTCTTGATCTAATCAGATCTGGACGAACCTGGACCGGGAAATCAGGATTTTCCCTTCAACTGGTATCAGAGCCATGGTTCTAAAATTGTTTAGATCTGATTTTAATTTTATTTTAATTAGAAAATAAAGTGATTTCAGATGTCACATGAGATGTGATCAGATCTGAAATCAGAAAAAATTAAAATTAAATGATTTGGATCTAAGAACATGAAGATATGCATGACTAGTTCTAGAATAGAATAGTTCTATAGAATAGTTTTGCATGTCTTTGATTTAATCTGATTAAATCATATTTTAGATCTTCTTATTTACTATTTTCTGATATTATAAGTATTATAATAACATCTGATAAATAGCAAATAAAAATTATTTAATTTTAAATATCATATGAGATATGATAGATGCATGACTAGACTAGTTGTAGAATAGTTCTACATAATTGTCTAGATTAGAATTTATTTTGATTAGATCAATTTAAATCTAATTTTTTAGATTATTATGTGATAATTTAGATCTGAAAATATGCATGATTTGATACATGAGATGTATGCAAAATATGCCTTGATTAGATCTAAATTTGTATATGAGATATATGATATAGATCTATAACTGTTTTGTAGATTTACATGTTCCTGATTAAGGCGTTCCTCTTGGCCGTCCGGTCATAAGAACGAAGAAGGGTTTAAAGGCCCTCTCTTCCCATTCGATGGGGTGTTCTTATGACGTGTAGGGGTGCTGCGTGTTCGTCCTTAATCAGAAACCCAAAACTTACTTTCTGCAAAACCCTAGATCCTGAAACCCTAGGATTTATTGTGCATATTTTGTTTATGAACCCAACTTAATTAAGAATTAAGTTTATGGAATATTAATTAGGTCTAAAATTGAGAATTTCAGATCTAAGACATATTCATAATACTGGGTTCGGGCTTGGGTAGCTCAATTAGGTCTAAGCGGTTGATCAAACCGAATCAAGAGTTGGTTAGATGGGATCAACAATGCTTAAATTGACCAGCCTAATAGGATTAAGTCTGGGTCAAGATCGAGTCACGATCAAGCAAGACCTAATTAGGCTCAGAGGTTAGAGTCTGGATTGTAGGCTAACCCAATTGGTTCTGACTCAACAATTTGGTGTCTAAGGTAAGTTTGGCACAGACGACCGACTGGTTTTTAATTGGAAGCTACTCGACCTGAATGCGTTCTTGTGCGAGTTAACGGCATATTCCTTCCACCGGTCTCACTTACCTGGCCATATCTGTTGACACAGTTCTGATCTGAGGTGGTCAATAATCCGAGCTGACCCATGCCACTAGGTTAGTCATAATTGTTATGACTAAGCCAAGTCTAGTTTAATGAGACCTGAATCAATTCTCCCTAAGAAAAGATTAAGTCCTGAGGTCTTCCACCATTGTAGACGTGCGGGCCCTTCCCGGGGTTGATTGTTCTCGGCTGGATACAGTGGCTCAGTTGCACCGGGAAGATGCAACCATGTCTATTAGGCATTGGATGCTATGGGCTGGAGGATGAGTTGGGCTCAATATTTCGGATACGGTGAGAGACCCAATTAGGAACCCAGTCTATGCAAATGGTGGGTCTGACTTAACTAAGGAGTGGATCAATATTCTGGATACGGTGAGATTCATGAATTAGAGACCAAGTTTGGGTGCACCATGATTAGAGAATCATTGAACAAGAGTTGTTCACTCATTGGCTAACCCATCACCAATAACTGTTAGGTGAGGTGATGAGTCAGTTGGTGAGACCGCACCACCCACTAGAAATCATCAATCGCGGAGATTTTCGCATCTCTACAGAGGGAGTGTAGGGATCCGAGAAAATAGTGGGAGCTAATTTGTTTAAAAATAAAATTCCTAAATAAATTGGTCAAGTCAAAATTACAGTATCTAACTAGAATCTTTGACTCTCTACAGGAAAATGTCTGCGTCCAACCCACTGGCACGTATCCTAGACACACATAGACTGACTGGACCCAATTATAAAGATTGGCTCAGGAACTACAAAATTGTTTTGGGTTCAGAGAAGTTAACACATGTTTTGGACCAGGACCCTCCCACCTTACCAGCTCGTCCATCCACTGAACAGAGAGCGTCTCTGGAAAAATGGATTGACGAAGATAATAAGGCCAGATACTACATGTTGGGCTCGATGTCTGATGAGCTCCAGCGCCAACATGAAGATATCGGGACTGCTCGCCAAATGTTGGCTCACCTGCAGGAGATGTTTGGTGAACAGAGTCGCGCAGCCAAATATCAAGTCACGAAATGACTTTTTAAGGCTAAGATGCGTGATGGGCAGTCAGTCCAAGATCACTGTCTGACAATGATCAAGGACATGGAAGAGCTTGAGAAGCTCGGTGTGAAGTTGGACTTGGATCTGCAGAACGATATTATTCTGCAATCCTTGACTGATGCATATGGGCAATTCATCATGAATTACCACATGCATAAACTTCAAAATTCCTTGGCCGAGTTGATGAATATGCTGGTTACCGCTGAGCTTTCTATGAAAGGTTCTAAAGGCTCAGTTCTTGCTATGGAACGGACTTCTTCCAAAAGAAAGTCTTATGGAAAGAAAAAGAAGTCTGTGAAAAAGCAAAAGGTGGAAGGATCAAAGAAGAAGAAGGCAGAACCGAAGAAAGAAGGTCGATGGCAAAGGAAAGTGTTTCCATTGCAACAGCGACGGCCATTGGAAGCGGAACTGCCCTACTTACCTGGCCACCCTGAAGAACAAGAAGGAAGGTCCTTCTGGAGGTATGCTCGTTATTGAGTCTAACCTTACGGTTTCTTCTGCATCCAGTTGGGTGCTTGACTCTGGTTCTAGTGCTCATCTGTGCACTTCTATGCAGGGTCTTGAGGATAGCAGGAGGCTGAGGGATGGAGACATGATCCTACGCATCGGTAATGGAGCAAGAGTTGCTGCAGTAGCCGTGGGAACATACCCTCTTCGATTACCATCTGGTTTAGACTTAGTTTTAAAAGACTGTTATTATGTGCCTGCAGCTAGCAGGAATTTGATTTCTGTTTCATGCTTAGCACAAGAAGGTTATGTGATCACCTTCTTTAAGGACCATTGTAACATTCTTTATGAAAGAAATAAAATTGCAAATGGTTTCCTTATTAATGGTCTTTATCAGTTGCATATTGATGTACCTATTTTAACTATCGAGCAAAACGTGAATGCCAAACGACCTAGGGATAGTCCAAACGACAGATATCTATGGCACCTGAGATTAGGTCATATAGCAGAAGATAGGATTCAACAAATTGGAGAAAAATGGGCTATTGAGTCCATTGACTTTTGAGTCATATCCAACTTGTGAATCTTGTCTTCAAGGCAAAATGACTAAACTCCCTTTTGTTGGACATGTGGAGAGGGCCACAGATCTCCTTGCCCTAGTACATACTGATGTGTGCGGCCCATTTGATGTGCCGGCTAGAGGCAATTTTGTCTACTTCATTACCTTTACCGATGATCTGTCTAGGTATGGGTATGTGTATCTTATGAGACATAAGTCTGAAGCTTTTGAAAAGTTCAAAGAATTCAGACATGAAGTAGAAAAACAAACTGGAAAACCCATTAAGGTTCTTCGATCAGATCGAGGAGGTGAATACCTTAGCCGGGAATTCCTAGACTATCTTAAGGAAAATGGCATAGTCTCTCAATGGACTCCACCAGGAACACCTCAACTCAACGGGGTTTCAGAACGGAGAAATCGGACTCTATTGGATATGGTTCGATCCATGATGAGCTTCACAGACCTCCCTGATTTTCTTTGGGGACACTCATTGTTAACTTCAATTCTATCTACTGAATAGGGTTCCCTCTAAAACCGTTCCTACCACACCGTATGAGATATGGCACGGTAAGAAACCAAGTCTGAGTCATCTCAGAATTTGGGGTTGTCCGGCTCATGTCAAAAGACAACAAGCGGACAAGTTAGAGTTTAGGTCCTTTAGAGCTCGATTCATAGGATATCCTAAAGAGTCATTAGGATACTATTTCTACATTCCAGAAGACCACAATGTGATTGTGAGTCGACATGCCATATTTCTTGAAAAATAGTTTATTCAAGATAGTGGCATTGGAAAGCAGATTAAGCTTGATGAGAAAGTCTCACAAGCAGAACGAGCTAAGGACCAAGTGGAACCAAATCAGGTTGAGCCAATAAGAACACTACCTCCTCCACCTCGTAGATCGGAAAGAGTTTCCCGTCCCCCTGAAAGATACTTAGGTATTATTTCAGAGGACGTAGAGGAAATGTTCCTCATAGGTAATGGTGCTCATGGTGATGATCCCAAAACCTACAACGAGGCGATATCAGATATCGACTCCGAGAAATGGCTTGAGGCAATGAAGTCAGAGATTGACTCGATGCACTCAAACCAAGTCTGGACCTTGGTAGATCCACCAGAAGGTATAGTACCTATTGGGTGTAAATGGATCTTCAAGAGAAAGATTGGTGCAGATGGGAATGTGGAGACATTCAAGGCTAGACTGGTGGCAAAAGGTTATAGTCAACGCGAAGGCATTGACTATCAGGATACCTTTTCCCCGGTAGCTATGCTAAAATCCATCCGCACATTGCTTGCTGTTGCAGCCTATTTCGATTATGAAATATGGCAAATGGACGTAAAAACGGCATTCCTAAATGGATATCTTGAGGAAGATATCTATATGGAACAGCCGCTAGGTTTCACATCCAGTGATACTGATCACAAGGTTTGCAAGCTGCAAAGGTCCATATATGGACTTAAGCAAGCATCTCGGAGCTGGAACACTCATTTCAATGATGTGATCAAAAAGTTTGGTTTCATCAAAAATGAAGAGGAACCATGTGTTTTCAAAAGGGTCAGTGGGAGCGCTGTTGTCTTCCTCGTATTGTACGTGGATGACATCCTCCTTATTGGGAATGATATTCCCATGTTGACATCAGTCA
>QRFJ01000055.1:1190489-1258588 GCA_006176705.1 Cocos nucifera
CAGAGATCGACTCGATGCACTCAAACCAAGTCTGGACCTTGGTAGATCCACCAGAAGGTATAGTACCTATTGGGTGTAAATGGATCTTCAAGAGAAAGATTGGTGCAGATGGGAATGTGGAGACATTCAAGGCTAGACTAGGTGGCAAAAGGTTATAGTCAACGTGAAGGCATTGACTATCAGGATACCTTTTCCCCAGTAGGCTATGCTAAAATCCATCCGCACATTGCTTGCTATTGCAGCCTATTTCGATTATGAAATATGGCAAATGGACGTGAAAACGGCATTCCTTGAAATGGATATCTTGAGGAAGATATCTATATGGAACAGCCGCTAGGTTTCACATCCAGTGATACTGATCACAAGGTTTGCAAGCTGCAAAGGTCCATATATGGACTTAAGCAAGCATCTCGGAGCTGGAACACTCGTTTCAATGATGTGATCAAAAAGTTTGGTTTCATCAAAAATGAAGAGGAACCATGTGTTTTCAAAAGGGTCAGTGGGAGCGCTGTTGTCTTCCTCGTATTGTACGTGGATGACATCCTCCTTATTGGGAATGATATTCCCATGTTGACATCAGTCAAGATGTGGTTGTCCAAGGAATTCTCCATGAAAGACCTAGGTGAAGCATCCTTTATTCTAGGAATTAAGGTCTATAGGGATAGACCGAATAGGATGCTAGGACTTTCACAGAAGATGTACATAGAGGAAGTACTAAAGAGGTTTAGTATGGAAAACTCTAAGAGGGGATTAATACCCTTCAGACATGGTATTCATCTTTCCAAGAAGATGTGCCCCAGCACACCTGAGGAAATAGAACGCATGAGCAAGATCCCTTATGCTTCTGCAATAGGGAGCCTCATGTATGCCATGCTATGTACACGACCTGATATAGCCCATGCTGTGAGTGTCACAAGCAGATATCAGTCAAATCCAGGTGAAGAACACTGGACTTCTGTGAAATGTATCCTTAAGTACTTGAGAAGAACTAAGGATATGATGTTGGTCTTTGGTAACGGAGAACTCCAAGTCCAGGGATACACAGACTCGGACTTTCATGTCCGATATAGATGATCGAAAGTCGACATCTGGAAGTCTGTTTGTGTGCAATGGTGGTGCTGTCAGCTGGAAGAGTTCCAAGCAAACTGTGATAGCAGATTCCACCATGGAAGCAGAATATATCGCTGCATCAGAGGCTGCAAAGGAAGCATTCTGGTACAAGAAGTTTGCTGCAGAAATTGGAGTAATGCCATCAGATGCCATTCCTCTTTACTGCGACAACAATGGCGCCATAGCCCTTGCTAAGGAGCCGAGGTCTCACCAAAATCCAAGCACATTGAGCGGCGATACCACCTCATCCGCGATTACCTCGAGAAGGGTTACGTCGAGGTCAAGAGAGTCAACTCCGCAGATAATGTGGCAGACCCACTTACAAAGCCGTTGGGCCAGCAGAAGATCGAAGCCCACCTTGAGAAGATGGGACTTAGACTTGTAGCCAATTGGCTTTAGGACAAGTGGGAGATTGTTAGATATATGTGCCCTAGAAGCCAGAATTGGCTGACACTTGTAATACACTTCTAGGGGCAAAATTATAATTTTGACTATAATCAATAAAATGGGTTATTTTCTATCACATATGTGTATTTAGTGTCTGTGATACATCCTTTGAGTTAATGGTAATGATAATTCATATTTTCAAGAGTTGAAAATTTAAGACATGAATAATCATTATTAACTCATAAAATGCTCCCGACCATAGGATCATCACGAGGATGGTGATTGATCCGGAAGGTTGGTGTACAATCGCTTCTCTTTAGTAGATGAGTCTTGAGTCTACGGTGTGGAGACACCGGAGCGAGAGTACAGGTACTCGTTAGAGAACGAGGGCACTGAGCGTGACCACCTCGAGTAGTCATTAGGGAGTCTACCTTCTCGTCAATGACTGACTCGATGCTGCAGTAGTGTGTCTGGTTCTTTGACCTGAGATGCATCGACAGTTCACCTTGAGGGTGTTATAGTTTGACTACACCATTACTCGGTCTCTTAGCCATATGGAACCCTGAGGTGTATGTTGGCTATAGCATGTTCATTGTAGGAACTGGATTGCATCAAGATGGAATCTATCTACCTCGGTGGTAGAGGAGCAGCCCTATGATGATCATGAGAATCAAGTCCAGAAGCCCATGGCCATGGCAGAGTGAAATAATAGAAAGAGTTTCTATTTAGATTTTCACATTGGACTCGAATCGAATGATTACATCATATGACAGAGAACTAGGGTTTGACGAGTTCACCTTAACCCTAATCTGATCGGGGCTCAAGATAGAAGAACTTAATCACACAGGTAGCTGCACCAAGAGGTTCGCATTCAGCTCTGATGGGTTGCCACCATATACTGCTAGGTGTCACTGGTGGATTTTGGGAGCAATTAGAATGATTTAGATGATCGATCATTCTAGCTGTTCGAATCAGAAGAGTTCTGATCCATCGAAAGGAGTTTCGATGATGTCGATGATAGAGATCATGACATATCCCATTACCATACAGAACTGAACCTAACTGGGTCACACAAACAAGGGTTTGAATCTGGTGATCATCAATTGAACTGATCTAGTTCAATTGATCTGAATGAGATTCAATTAGGTTCAAGGAAATCGTGCTAGCACTCGATTGAACCTAACGTTCTTCTTTTACTATCATAAATAAGTTGTCCTGACTGAGCCAAAGGAGTTTGTGCTCAATCAGAGGCCTTCATATGGTCTGACTGGAGGTTGTCCAAGTCAGAAAAGGTTGTCTTATTTTGTAAGACATTACCTGCCATTTTTGGTCACCTGCCATTTCTTGTTCTTTGACTTTGGTCAAAAGTCTACCTTTGACTGGTCAAACGTTGACCATTGACCCTTTGACTTTTGACCACATGTCATGCACCTATTGGAGAGCTGGTGGGGGCCTGTCCCCCTGCCAGAACCTGGCAAGGAGAAGGGCGCACGCCAAGGGTGGCGTGAGCCCAAGTAGGAGGCGCCTAGGAGTCCTTGTTGGACAAGGACTCCACCTCCCTTTTGGATTCCAATTAGAGTTCTACTAAGAATCCAACTTTGACTGGTCTTAGGCGCCCTCTAAGGAGGAATCCAGGGGTCTCTATTCCAACCAATCAGATTTAGATCTGATTTCACAAAGGGTTGTGATTGGTTGAGAGGAAGAGGAGTTGGATCACAAGAGGTCTATAAATAAGACCCTGCGCCCAACCCTAATTCCAAGAATGAATGCAATTGAGAAACCCCACGCCCCAAGGCTGCCTCTCCCCTCCTTCTCCATGCCATAGCTTCTTCTCCCCTTGCTCTCCACGTCCAAAAGGTGTTTTGGACTTAGGTTGGTGCAATTCAGATCAAGGAAAGGCGATCAAAAGCAAGAAGGCTGCGCTGCTGCAAAAGGACGACTGCAGATCTTCAAAAGAGTTTTGAAGATCCTCCAGATCAGATCCAGATCTGATTTTTGGAGGTGTGATAGAGAAGAAGAGGATCTCCAGATCCAACCTGAGTGGATACCGGTAGAGGCCAGGCGCTTGCGTGGCTAAGATCCAGAACCTTCCGCTGCAATCAGGATCATCTACAGGGTAATAGGATTACCCAAATCAGGTAAATTAAATTTGATTTAATTTATCTTATTTTATTTTATTTATTAAAATAATAAGAATCAGATCTGAAATATATCAAGATCTGATTGAGATCAAGAGAAAATTTTTGAAATATATCTCTTGATCTAATCAGATCTGGACGAACCTGGACCGGGAAATCAGGATTTCCCTTCATTAGTCAATTTTATGATAAAGGGTACAAATTCATTTTTGAATCATTATTGTATATTGTAACTAGTCTTAATGATGATGGCATTAAATTTGTTGGACATAGGCATGGTAATATTTATATGGTAGATTTGAATAATCTTTTCATGATAAACATGCAATGTTTAGTAGCTATGAATATCAAAATTAATGAGACTAGTTGGCTTTGGCACCGTAGGCTTGCACATATTAGCATGCATTCACTTTCAAATCTTATTAAAAAGAAATTAGTTGCCGGTTTACTAAAATTAAATTTTGAAAAAGATAAGATTTATGATGCATGCCAACTAGGTAAACAAACTAGAGTTTCATTCAAATCTAAGAACATTGTTTCAACTTCTAGGCCATTTAAATTATTGCACATGGATTTGTTCAGTCCTATAAGAACTACAAGCTTAGGTCGAAAGCATTATGCTTTTGTTATTATCGATGACTTTTCACGTTTTACATGGGTTTTCATTTTAGCACATAAAGATGAAACCTTTCAAGTTTTCTCAATGTTTTACCAAAAAATTATAAATGAAAAAGGTCTTTTAATTCAAAACATTCGAAGTGATCATGAAACCAAATTTGAAAATCAAGAATTTAAAAAATTTTGTGATAAAAAAGGTATAGACCATAATTTTTTAGTACCTAGGATACCTTAATAAAATGGGATAGTAGAAAGAAAAAATAGAACACTAGAAGAAATGGCCCATACCATGCTATATGAAAGCAATCTTCTAAGATACTTTTGGATGGAAGCAATTATCATGGCATGTTACATCTTAAACCATGCTTTAATTAGACGAATTTTGAAGAAAACACCCTATGATCTTTGGAAAAGAAGAAAACCAAACATTGCATACTTTCATGTTTTTGGTTGTAGATGTTTTGTTTAGAATAATGGTAAAGTAAGATTATGTAAATTCAATGCAAAATCTAATGAAGCTATTTTTCTTGGTTACTCCTCCTTTAGTAAAGCATTTAGACTTTTTAACAAAAGAACTTTAGTAGTAGAGGAGTTAATCACTACTACAAAAATGGTCTATGGCAGCACATACTATGGCACCAATTTTCAAAACCGCTGCCATAGATCTTACGGCATCGATTTTCATTAAACACTATTATAGGTCGAACCTATGAAAGTGGTTGTTGTAACCACTTTATAGATCCGACATATAGCAGTGCTTAATGAAAACCACTGCCATAGGTCGGACCTATAGCAGTGGTTACAAAAAAATCACTACCATAGGTCGACCTATAGCAGTGGTTCATTATAACTGATGCTATATGTCGAATTTATAGTAGTGGTTAGAAAAATCGCTGTCATAAGTCAGACCTATAGCAGCAGTTAGTAGGAACCACTGCTATAAGCTTATTTATGGCAGCGATTAATTATAACCACTGCCATATATATATATATGTATATATATATATATATATATTTTAAATATTATATAATTTTAAAATTTAATGCCCATCTTTACTATTCATTATCTAAATAATTATCATTAGAGTGTCATCGCAAAAGGTTGCCTCGATCCAATGGCCCTAGCTTCGTCGATCAAAAAATTTTAATTTCGACAACCATAAATGACGATGCGATGATCTGATAGATGAAGACCTCCGATGAATCCAAAAATCTGCAACGATAATCTTGATGATGTTTATAGCGTCTTATCAAAGTTTTACTTCAATCAGATATTGTTATCTTGGTCAATTTAGTATAGGTTAGTTTTAACTATTAAATGATAAACGAATGATCAAAGGACCAAACGGTATCCGATTATGAGATAATTTTTTTTATAAATAATCTTGGCTACTACTTTAATCATTTTTTATGATGGTAATTATAAAATTCAACTCGTGAGATGAAGAATGATCTAAAACTATACGTCTCCTGATAACCATTCTGAAACTTCACTGGTTGTTGTGCTTGTGCTTTTGCAATATCTGCTCAACATAAATAGTTTATACAAAAATGATATGAATTTTACTATCATCACCGTATAAAATATTTAAAATTATAATAAAGATCATTTAACTAAAAAATTATCTCATAACCGAACGTCGTTTAATTCTTTGAATTCTTGTTTCTAATTTAACAACCAAAATTATTTCATACTAAATTGACCATGATAAGGATATCCGATTGAAGTGAAACTTTGATAGTATGCTACAAACATCATCGAGATCATCGTTGCAGATTTTTGGATCCATTGGAGGTCTCCATCTATCAGATCATTGCATTATCATTCGTGATTATCGAAATCAAATTTTTTTAATTGATGAAGCTAGGGCCATCGGATCGAGTTGACCTTTTATGACGACACTCTAATGATAATTATTTAGATAATAAATAATAAAGATAAAAATTAAATTTTAAAATTATATAATATTTAAAAAAAATAATTATTTTCAACCTATAGCAGTGGTTATAGAACCGCTGCCATAGATCTATGGCAACGATTTTGGATAACCACTACCGTAGATTTATGACAGCGGTTCGATAACCGCTGCCATAGGTTAGGTTAAAAATCTTCAAATTTTTTTTGGTTTTCTTTCGTGCGTGCTTGATCTCTCTCTGTCTCTTCCCTTCTTCTCCGTCATCAGTGAGGCTTCTTCCCACCCCGATCGACGCCGCCCCTCCACCTCCCACCCTCCCCCCGACCGCCCCTCCTTCCCTCCCATCCCCGGCCACTCCTCCCCACCACCCGCCACCCCCCCCCCCCCACCCAGCCCCCCACCCCCACCCTCCTCCAGCCGCCCTTCCTTCCCCCAATCCCCGACCGCCCCTCCTCGCCACCCTACCAACCCCCAGCCCCCTATCTCCGACCGCCCCTCCTTCCCCCCTATCTCAGGCTGCCCCTCCCTGCCCCCTACCACCCCCCAACCCCCCCATCTCCGGCTGCCCCTCCCCGCCACCCCCCACCAGCACCCCCACCCCCAACCCTCCCTTCGGTCGCCCCTCCTTCTCCCTTATCCCCGGCTGCCCCTCCCCACTACCCCCCAGCCCCCCCATCCCCGGCCGTCCTTCCCTAACACCCCCCACCTAGCCCCCCACTCCCCACACTCTCCCTTCCGATCGTCGATCCTCCCATCACTTTACCTCTCGGACCTCCTCGTCACTATGCCCCCTCCCCTTGGTCCCCCATCCCTGGCTACCTCTGCTCTCTCTCTCTTTCCTCTATCTCTCTCTTTTCTATCTCACTATCTTGCTTTTGTTTCATAGGTTACCTCTAGTATCATCATCCTCCTCTAGCATCATCGTCAATGGTCCTCAGAGCTTTCGGTGTGACCCGCTCTCTATAGCTGTAGGTATAATTTTTTTTAAATTTTATAGTATTATTTATTAATCATGTATATTTATAATAATTTATAGAATATTTATAATAAATATTATAAATATTTATTATAAATATTATAATTATCTGCATGCCATAGTTTTTGGATCATGCCGTGGCAATAGCCTTGGGCTATGCCATGTCGGCAGCTGTGGACTAGATCTATCTACGAGTTGAATTTGGATTAATACTTGAATATTCAGATTTAGATTCAATTTTAATTACTGATACCGAATTCAAATCCAAATATCCGATGGGTCTGTACTTGAAGTACCAGACCCAGACCCTAATGGATCCCGGAAGGTCGAACCCAATTTCAAGATTCGAAACTAAGAAATAGACAGACTGAGAGGGAGATCGACAGATTGAGAGAAGGAGGGCCGATCGCTCACCGACCGTCAGCAAGGGAGATTGAGAGTGGGAGGGAGGGAGGGGGGGTCCAGCCTCGCCACCATCGTCGATGAAGGAGATCGAGAAAGGGAAAGAGGAAGGGAGGGATCCAACCTCGCCGCCATTATTGGAAGGGAGGGGCTCCGGCTTCATCGGCAAGGGAGATCAAGAAAGGGAGAGTGGGAGATCAAGAGAGTGAGAGAGGAAGGGAGGGGGTCCGACCTCGCTGACGTCACTGGGAGGGATGGGGTCTAGCCTTGCTAGCGAGGGAGATCGAGAGAGTGAGAGAGGGAGGGATGGGGTCCGGCCTCATCGATGAGGAAGATCGAGAGAGGGAGAGAGGAAGATTGAGAGAGGAAAAAGTTGAGAGGGAGGGGTTTGGCCTCGCCACTATCGCTGATGAGAGAGATCGAGAGAGGGAGAGTGGGAGTGATCGAGGGGATGGCATACAGTCGAGTTGGCTCAGATACGCAATCGAGCCAGCTTGGGTCATGATCGAGCCGGCTAGGGGAGGACCCAAGCCGAATGTCTCAGACATAGAGTCGGTTGTCTTAGGCATGAAGCCTGCTCGGCTTCTGAGTGAATAGAATTTGATATGTCTCTCTAAGGTTCCAACTTTAAGCCCTAAGGTCCCACTATCATCTACTTTATTCTTCTTTTAGATTTCTGGATTAACACCAAGGTTCGTGCAAGAGATCGGATCTATGATTGTTGCTCATCCTTAATTATTTATGAATGTAATTCATGTTGTAGAATTTATTGCATAATATTTTTTGGATGTTTATATCTTGTTGCTTTTTATTTTTTGCATTGCATAACGATAGAGCCGTCAATTGATTAGTATACATATTAGAGATTATTTATTGATGCTATACTAATATTATTATTCAACATGTTATGTTGATTAATGTTCATTAACATTGCAAGTCTTGATGGCTCAGATACCTTTAGGCCCCATGACCATCTGTCTTAGGTCTTGGAGCCTGAGCACTTTGGAAGAATCTAATGCAGGCCCGGACACATGCCAACGAGCTACTGGTTCGAGGCGAGTATCTTCTCATGGACTTTCGATGTCGTCAGTCGGGAGGAGCTTGAGGAGGCATTGCCATGGGTAGATCATGCTGCGATGCGGGCAGATCGGGCTGAGGAGCACGCATCTCATCTGGAGGGCATCATAAGAGACATGATGTCGATGCTCAGTACACATTTTGGAATCACGAGTTTTGAGGATATGTTGGCCTGCATTCTAGCTCCAGCTCCAGCTCTGACTTCGACTTTGACTCCAGTACCAGCTCCAGCTCCAGCTTTTACTTTGGCTCCAACTCCGACTTCGGCTCCTGGTGATGACGATGATGATGTAGACTTAGGAGACTTTTGATATATTTTATTTTTTTAAAAAATATTATAATAAATTTTATTTGATAATAAAATTTTAGCATTTTAAAATAATTTTATGTTTATTATTTTTTTATATTATATATCTATATTTATCAGATAAAATATATAAAAAATAAAAATTTTAATTTTTTAATTATTCAAAATCTATGGCAGTGATTTTATAACTGCTGTCATATCCGTGCCAACCACTGCCATAGGTTCCTGGTGCAAACGATGTCAACCGCTGTATTAGACCTATGGCAGCAGTTTATAAACTACTGTTATAGATTACCTATGACAGCGGTTATGTAACCACTACTATAGATAACCTATGACGGCGGTTACATAACCACTGCTATAGGTCGATCTATTACAGCAATTTTTAAACCACAGCAATAAACTATCTATGGCAGTGGTTCAAATAACCACTGCAACAACCACTGCCATAGAGCTACGATAATGGCTGTAGTAGCAGTGGTTAAAGAACCGCTGCCATAGCCTATGGTAGTGATTTTTTAGGCTACGATAGTGGTTACGAATTACTGTCGTAGCCTTTTTTTGCAGTAGTGAATACATGTTATTTTTCATGAAACTAATGATCTTCCATCAAGAAAGAGTGAAAGTATTGATGATGCAGATCCTCTTATAGAAGGGATGAATGAGCTCACCCTAAAGGACTCAATAATTTAAAATGAAGAAGATCATGAAAACAAGTAAGAGGATGAAAATAAAGAACAACAAGAATAACCTCAAGGTACAAATGATCTACCAAGAGAATGGAGGTATGACCACAATCATCCTAAAGAATTAGTTATTGGTGATCCTACACATGGGGTAAGAACTCGTTCTTCACTTACAGATGCATACAATCATTTTGCATTTATTTCTCATTTTGAACCTAAAACCATAGATGAAGCTGAAAAGATTATAATTAGATAATGCAATGCAAGAGAAACTTAATTAATTCAAAAAAAATAATGTATAGACTTTAGTATCAAGACCTAAAAATCATCCAATAATTGACACAAAATGAGTATATAGGAATAAATTAGATGAAAATAAAAATATAATTAGGAATAAAGCAAGATTGATTGTAAAGGATTATAATCAAGAAGAAAAAATTGATTTTGATGAGACCTTTACACCTATTGCTAAATTAGAAGAAATTAGACTTTTACTTGTTTATGCATGCTTTATGAATTTTATGTTATTTCAAATGGATGCCAAAAGTATTTTTCTAAATAGTTATATTGTTGAAGAAGTATATGTAGAATAATCCCCCAATTTTTAAAATCATGCTTTTCCCAATCATGTTTTCAAATTAAATAAATCATTATATGGTTTAGAACAAGCACCTAGGGCTTGGTATGAAAGGTTAAGTAAATTCTTGCTGAATAATAATTTTTCAAGAGAAAATATAGATACAACTCTTTTCATTAAAAGAGATCATATCTTAGTTATACAAATATATGTTGATGATATTATATTTGGGTTTACTAATGAAATTTTATGTCAAGATTTTGCTAAGCTCATGCAGAAAAAGTTCAAGATGAGCTTGATGGATGAACTAACATTCTTCCTCGAATTTTAAATCAAACAAATAAGGAAAGGGATCTCCATTATCCAAAGTAAGTACATAAGAGAGCTACTCAAAAGATTTGAGATGGAGAGCTCTAAAACCATTGGCACCCCCATGAGCCCATTATGTAAACTTGACAAGGATGAAGGAGGTAAAAGTGTTGATCTAAAACTTTATAGAGGCATGATTGGTTATTTATTATATTTAACTACTAGTAGACCTGATATCATATTTAGTATTGCTTATGTACTCGTTTTCAATCTAATCCAAAAGAATCATATTTAAATACTATTAAAAGAATACTTAAATACCTAAAAGAAACTCAAACCCTAGGATTATGTTATTCTAAGAATTCATCTATTGACTTAATAGGATATTCAAATGCAGATTTTGCTGGATGTAGATTAGATAGAAAAAGCACTAGTAGAACTTGTTAATTTCTAGGAGTTAACTTAATCTCTTGATTTAGCAAGAAGCAAAATTCGATGGCATTGTCTATGATCGGGACTGAATACATTGCAGCCGAAAGTTGCTATGCTCAAATCTTGTGGATTAAGCAATAACTAGAGAATTTTGGCATCAAACTTAACAAAACTTTCATAAGATGTGATAATACTAGTACCATTAATTTAACTAAAAATCTAATTTAATACTAGATCAAAACACATTGAAATTAGGCATCATTTTATAAGAGAACGTGTCCAAAATAATGATATATTTTTTGGTTATATTTGTACTAAAAAATAATTGATAGACATCTTTACCAAGGCCTTAAGTGAGGATAGATTTTGTAAAATTAGGAGAGAATTAGGAATTTTTGATCCATTAGCCTAAACATCTTTTTGATTTCAAGTTCATTTCTGTCGAAATCACCTTAAACCAAATCTTAAGCTTAATTCTTATCTTTCAATCTTTAAAAGGCTTAAATTTACACTTCCTTTGATCAATCTCATGAATAAAATTATACTCTTGAAGTTTTAAATTTTTCTAGAATTTTCTCATCATTTTTATGAAAATTTTTGTACCATGGGTCAACCTAAGGGACGACCCTAGGGCATTTTCGTAATTTGTCCAAAACCTTTTGGGTGGCCTTCTTTTTCTTGGAATTTCTTTTCGGTTGAATAGGCCGACCCATTATTTTTTCTATTCATCGTCCCACCGAACAAAGCCCTCTCCCTTTCCACTCTCTCAACTGAACAACTCTCTAAAAATCCCCCTTCCCACCTAGATCTCCTCCCTAAATCGCCTCTAAGGAAGCCAAATCCCTCTCTATCTCTTCTCCTTTTGGGTGGATTCGTGGCGTCAAGCTTACCCTAGTTTCAAAACCCTCTTATCCAAACCAGCGGCTTTTCTTCCTAAAATCCTTCCTGTCCCTCTCAAAATCTCTCCCATTTCACTCTCCTTAAGACTCTTAATTGGGATTCAAGGTTTCTTTACTCTCAATGGCCCCGAAGATGAAGTTTGCCATAGAGGAGGAAGTTGGTTTGTGTTTTGGAGGAAGAAGCTCGCCGAAAAAGAATGGCAGTCGAGCCCTCTCCTGCTCTAGTTCCAACATCCTCACCATCTCCTATTAGTCTAAACAAGGTACCTCTTTCTGATCACAAAGTAGAATCTGGGAAGGACATAGATTTTAAGTTTTTTGAAAAAGAAGGGTTCACTATTGGATCAAAAATCCAAAATTAGGGATGGGAGTTTTACTGTCTATTGAAGGAGAATGCATATGTTGATCTGGTTAGAAAATTTTATTTAAATTTAAATTACTCCAATGGAACAGTTAGGTCTTCGGTGAAAGGTGTTGATATAGTTCTTGATCTATTTTATTAGGAAGAAATCCTGCACCTACCTTGTAAGGGTTATACTGGTATGGAACTCATAAACAAAGAAGATGGAGTAAGAGTTATTTTAGGAAGAGAATTTACTAATAGTTTAAATGAGTTAAAAGTAAAGATTCTTTTAGTAGAAATGAGGCTGTTGCACCACATGGTGACCAAATTATTTATCCCTAGGAGTGGTAGGCATGATTTATTATCTAATAGGGACATATGCATTATGTACCATGGGATCACTGAGACCCCCTTGAACCTTCCTACTTTGATGATTGAGGCCATAAGGGAGATACTAAATAGATCAAAGGCTCACTTGCCTTATGGTATGACCTTTATTTTAGTCTTTAGGAGGTTCAGAGTCTGTTTTGAGGGGGAGGCAATCACCAGGTTATTACACATTGATATCATCAACCGCCACACACTACACCACATGGATTTTCAAAGACTAATGGTAATTGGTCGAAAGGTGTTGAGGAGGAGGAGAGAGTAGATGATGGACCATCTTCACCTTCTCATGATCATAGAGCATCTCCTGATATTTAGTTTGTGTTTAATCATGAGGTTGGTCCCTCAAAGTCAGTAAGAAGGGATGCACTTATACCACCAGATAGGGAGTAGAGATATAGTTGCTAGATTTTTAGATGGCCAGCTATGGATGATTGCTGACCTATTGTCTCAATTGATTGCCAACATTTTATCACAGTGGATTGCAGATTTCTTATCTCGACAGATGGCTAGTTCTACTCAGAGAAAAAGTTCTCATTTTGTCCCATCTTCTGATCAGACTATGATCCCTCATGTCTTTACTATTTTTTAGATACTTTTGGCTCAGTTTGCACGGCTTGAGAAGCTCGAGGGATGTGTTTTGAGGCTGACTGGCAAGGTCTTGGATCTTCAGAGGCAAGTATTAGCTCTGGCCCATCCATAGCCTCGAGGAGATGTCATAGAGATATCAGACTTTTCTACAGAGACAGCCAGACTTTGTGGTGTCCTAGAGGATGATTTTGATTTTCTAAGAAAAGAGTTTAGAGACTCCAGTGATACCTTATCTACCTAGATTGGTACTCTCATGCAGTCTATGTCAAGAGCATTGAGATACTTGGACACCATCCAGATTGCCCTCCTTGCCCAGCCTATTTCTTCTCAGGCTCTCGAGCCATCTCGTCCAACTACTCGAGCCTGCACTCTGAGGCAGACATGGTTAAGGACGTGCCCCTGGCTTTGATCTTGATACTCCTCATCACATTTCTCTCTCTTCATCTGATTCTAATACATCCAGCTGTGATCTCTACTAGATCTAGTTTAGTAATATATGTGTTAGTTTATGGCCTTGTATCTTTTAGTTATTTATATATGTGATGGTTAAGTCATGGTTGGTTGTAATTTTTGGATACCCATGACTTCTAAAGGTATTAATGACTTATGTATGTTTATGTTCTGACTCTTATATGTTTTGATGACTTTATGTTCTAGTTGTGTGTGGAATGTCTATATATATGATGATATCATTTGGATGATGTTAGAATTAACTCTTATGAATGGTTTAAGATTCCTATTATAGTATGCTGTAAATACTATCTTGCTTGCCCTATATGATTGCTATATGTCTTGTTTTTTTTATAAACTCTTATTTTAATAGAAAAACATATGGAATAATATAAGAGAGAGGCTTTTTCTCTTTTTCTCTTTAAAAATCTCTCAAGATCTTAATTGATGATGTCAAAAAGCAAGAGTAGAGAAATAAAATTGGGCAATAAGCAAAGCAAAATTGACAAAGCAAAAACAAAATTGACAAAGGCTATAAGTAATTTAAATTGTCAAACTACTTATGATGCACTTTACTACTCTTAATATATTTTAGTCAAATAATATTCAAGTAAGTGATGTATCATATTTCTTCAAATATTTGAAACTCTTAATTAATGCTTCTACATGTTGTATTTTTGCTTATGCTCAAGTATTTTATCATCATCAAAAAGGGAGAGATTGTTGCTATAAGAATTAATTTTGATGATTACAAAATATTTGAGGGGATTACTAATTATTTTGGCTTGAAAAAAGATTTATTGTATTTTAGGAGCAAAATCCTAAATTCATTCTAAGTCGAAAGCCTCAAGAGCAAGAACAGAAGATTTGTGATCTATTGGAGGCAATTTCATATTTTTTGGATGTATAAATTGATAGAAAATCAAGCTTAAAAAAAAGGGTCGACCCCTATCAAAAGGGGCTGATTGGCATGCTATTCTTTGGCTGGCACACCAAAGGGGATGACCCTGAGGTCAACCCCTGGCACAGGGATTGACCTTTACTGTTCCAAAGGTCAAAAATATAGAATGTGGGATTTTCAATTTTCTATCATAAAGGTTGACCCCTACAATGGAAAAACTCTACAATGACTATTTTTCAGTCCATTTTGGCCATATTTAATGCACATTTAAAGCCCTCCAATAGCTTTAATCCTACCTAGATTTTTTTCTAACACTTATTAAAGATATAAAGACTCAAAAAGGATGAAAGAAAATAAAAAATTTAAGCATTCATTTCAGCTCTAAGCAAAAAGTTCTCTTCAAGCAAAGAAGCTTTCATTTCAAGCTCACCAATTCCTCAAAAGCTCATTCAAGTCTTCAACAATCTTGAGGAAAATTAGAAAAGCTTCCTCTTTGTTGTGTAAAGTATTCTTAAAGCATTTATTTGCTCATTTAAGAGACTTGAGTTATATTTATTGATATTAACTCTTATTCTCTGCTCTTTAAGTTGTTTTAAGTTTTGGAAGGATTCTAAAACTTAGAAAGATTTATCCAAATCTTGAATCGGATTGTATTGGGTTTGCTTGTATCTTGAAAATAAGTGTTCTAGCTTGGGATAGCTAGGGTTGGAAGTTTCCAACGTTGTATTCAGTTTGAATATATTTAGTAGATTTAAATTTTAAAATAGAAGCTTGGGGAGTGGATGTAGGTGCAGGATTGGGATCGAACCACTATAAATCTTATTTGTTTGTGGTGTGCTTGCCCTTTCTCTATCTTTACTTTGTTATACACTTGCTCTCTTGGCATTCACTTCTTCTCTATACTATAAATCACTTATCACATATCACTTGCATATCATCTTATAATCTTTATAACTTAAAATTAGTTTTAAAATTTTAGAAACCCAATTCATCTTCCCCCTCTTAGGTTGCATAGCTAGGCAACACTCAGTAAACTGACAAAAATGACCTGGGGGAGGAGAGCAAGCTCGACCACTTGGCCTAGAAAGTTCTAGCTCATACTCCAAAGATATCACATACCGAATCCTTGTCAAAGAAAGATCCTCAAGTTGAAGCAAGGAACAGTGCTAGGGACAAAAGGGGGATGAGGTGCTTCTACGGGATCAATTGATTTCTTAAGACCCAAGTCCATCAAGTCTAAGCATGCCAGGCTCTTTAAATCGATCGACCAGGACCCTGCGAAAGACATGCAAATCAAACTAAAACTTGAAAAAAGATTTTGAAAATCAAAAAGAAAAATGGGGAGCAAAGCCTCTCAAGAAAATTGAAGGGTTAGAGTTTGAAAAATAACAAAATAACTAAGAGAAAGTTTGGGCACTAACCTAAAATGGTTCGAGATGGCAAGAAAGAAACCAATAAGGCGTGAAAGGAATGGGAAGCAATTATGGTAAGAGAAAATCGCAGAAAGGGTCGAAGCTCTTGGATGGGAAGAAGGCAGAGACCAGGAAGACAGAGATACTCAAGAGTAGAATAAGATGCCAAAAGGGAGGAAAGGATTTAAATACCTCAGGGAGACCCAGCACAATTATGTTTATGGGTTCTTCCTGCCCGATCTCCATTGGACGTGTGTCCCACTTATCGTGGTGGCTGGCAGGGCCTTAATAATGCCATACCTCAAGCATCTCTTCAATGAAAATTTTGAAATTTATTTTTTCGGATCATCTCATGCTGAAGAAACATTGGTGCCAGTGTAGATAACGCCAAAACTTTGCCTTACGAAAGTGGGAGGATGGATAAGAACTTCAGCACTTGCATTTGTACTTTCTTCTTTCGAACTTCAAACTTGGGAGTGGGGGGACTAGTGTTGATGATAAATCTACTCTTGCTAAAGTTCAACAAGATGCCCAGCCTTGGGATGGTCCTGTCTGACATGGCGTCCATAACCGAACCTCGATCCATATAAGTTCTGGCTCCAATTCACTCCAAGAAAGCCGACCTCCAACTCATGCAAGTCGGACAATACTTGATTTTGATAGTCAACTCCTTTGGATTACCGCATGACCTAAAAGGCATTACGAGCCTCACCCCGATGAGCTTGAATAATAAAGGCAGCCAATTTTCTCCACTATAAGCAGTTAACCCCCTCTAGTTGAATCCCTTTCAGACAAATCTAGACAATGAAAGCAGTCACCTAAGTAGTCAAATGCAAGGTATCCAGTCCCTGAGCAGCCTAGCCCAGCCGACCTTGGGGATGGCCAAACTTCTTTCCATGTAGATCTTCTTCAAGCCGAATCTCACCATCGACAATTAGATCTCACGATAAGAATCACAAGTTGATAGAGCTTCTCCCTAGACGAGCTTCTATATCCTATTGCAAGTGGTGGATCTCGACATTCCTATGTCAGGAACTTTGAATGTGTAATCTGGCATTGACAAAGGGACCTCATCTTCAAAATAAGTTTGAACTTCTCCAAAAATCCATCATAGTTCTAAATCGATGAATCCACCATCCTTACCAACCTTTTACCCAGATGGTTATTCACTTGTGAACAACCTCAAAAGTGGCCAAACTCTAGAGGAATAGTAGAGACTCGCCAGAGTATTTTGATGGTGTCCGTCTATCACAGTTACCAACTAGCTCCTGATCCAGATGAATTCCTTTCGGTGGTGAACTGGATCTTCATTCAGATTCCTTCAAGTCTTTTAGACGAACTTCCTCCAGTCATCTTCCAAACTCCTTTCATAGACAAGATAACCACCTTACATCCAGAACATCGATCGAGCAGGCTTAAACAGCAGGAGGACCTTGGCATTTATGCAAATTCAACCTCTAATACAGTGGATATCAGTCAACATATAGATGACCTTGGAGAAGTCTGAATCGCTCCTAAGCTACTGAGAGGTGAAGTTCTTCATTGTCTATAATAGTTTCATTCAAACTTCAACCATTAACCTCCAATGGACTAGCAAGTCACGATAAAGTATACTACTCTGCATAACAAACTCTACCTGATCTGAACGGCCCACTACCAGGTAATTACGACTATCATCATCAGTTTGTTACCAGCTCCACCTATATAAAAGATCCTCCAGATACGTTTTCGCTCTAAGCTCTCATTTTCATCTTAATTCTTCTAAGCACTCCATTCTTATTGGCCAGAGAACTAACTTAAGCATCGGAGGGTCTTGCCAGAGCCATCCATCTTTGGTTTGGACTTCTTCTTGCAGGTCTCGCTGGTGGCCTCATCTCCACCCACTCCAGCAACTCCGACATCAGCACCATTTTCTGCACCAACACCAATATTAAATAAGTATAGGCAAATAGGTTAATTGCCTATGTTTCAATTTTACATAAGCAATAAGCCTAATTGCCTATGCAAATATTGCATCGAAAAATGATAAAATTTAATAAAAAAAGAAAAATATTTTTGACACTAAATAAGCATAGGCAATGAGGTTAATTGCCTATGTTTCAATTTTGCATAGGCAATTACCTCATTGCCTATGCAAATTTAGCATCGACAAATATTTTGCCAAAATAAAAAATTAATAAAAAATATTCATCGATGCTAACTAAGTGTAGGTAATTAAGTTAATTACCTATGTTTCTATTTTGTGTAGGCAATTAGCCTATTTGCCTATGCAAATTTTGCTTCGACAAATGATTTACCAAAATAAAAAGTTAAAGACCATCCATTATTGATGCTTTGGTTTAAATGCCGATACTATATTTACATCAATAATTATTTTTTCGATGCATTTTTATAAGCATAGCTAATTATGCCCATTTTGCCGACATTTTTAGTTTTGCGTAGCTAATTATTCTCTTTACCTACTCAAGATTTTGAATAGGTAAATCTTGCATTAGTAAAAGCCCTATATCTTGTAGATAGAAAGGAGAAGAAGACAATGCAGGAGGGATCTTTTCCTCAGGTTGGCTTCTAAATTTCTTTCAAGATTGGTTGGGCTCTCTTTCTTATTCTTCTTCTTGTCTTAGGTCTTCTAGGTGGGCAATGGAGGTGATGTTGTGCTTCCTGCAATCTTTTATATATCTTCTTTTCTTGCTTCTTATTCATCTTCTTTGTATGGCTCTAAATGAGGAGGCTGTGATGATTTTTGAATAAGAATTTCACTACATTATTGAGTAGAAAATAATTACTTTTCTTAATGGCAAGACAAACTTGGATGGTTTGCTACTTTTCTTCTGCAAGCAACCATTTGCAGACATTTTGATTTTTTAGTTGCTGAAAGAATAGTGAATCTGAGCCTTCTTTTTCCTTTGTCCTTCTCTATTTTTCTAATTTTTGAATTTTCTTTTTAAGATATTATATTTTTAGGGTATCTTTAATTACTTTGCTATGATCAGTGGTGTTGCTGTTGAAAAATTCTTGGCAAACTAAGATTTCAAAATTGCTATTTTAACTATTGAATGCTAGAAAATCATATGCTTGCATTAGCATTTTTATAATGTTCAGGAGAACTACTATACTTACTTTAACTATCGATAACTAGTGTTCTGCTCTTCTTCTTTTCGTCCCTCTCTCCTTCGTCAGTCTTTATTTTCTTTCCTTTTAACTTATGACAAATTAGGACTTGGAAACTCTCTAATGCTATCTTCTAGACCTTCAAGGAAAATTCCTTATTGCTATACCAAGCTGCTTTGCCAACTAGAATTTCTCTAGTGCTAGTAAGTTTAACCATTTCCCTTGAATCATCTAACCTTTTTTTTCCTTTCAATTCTCAAGCTCTCATTCAAAAAAGTGGACTTTTGCATGCTAAGTTGAGGAAATTTTATCCTTAATACATCTTAATATTTTATTTATATTTTTTTCCATGTAAAACATGCCCTATTATTCTTTCATAGTAATTATTTATTATTATGATTAAAATAAATTTTTAAAAATTTAATTATAATATTTTTAAAAAAATAAAAAAATTATTAGTGATGATATTAGCAACAAAAAATATCATTGCTAATAATTTTTTAAAATTTTAATTAAAAAATAAAATAAAAAAGTATTAACAATGGCATCTTTCATCACTAATACCATCACTAATTACCATTATTAGTGATAAAATTTTTGCCATCGCTAATAATGATAATTATTGATGACGTTATTTTTAATAACTTTTAGCAACGGGATGCAATCATTAATAGTATTAGCAATGGCAATCTAGTTATTAGAGATGATATTTAGCCGTTGCTAATAATCTACTTTTTGTAGTGAAAGGACATGGTATGGCTTGAGCAAGGTCGAATTAGTGAGCCACCAGATTGGGAGAATAGTGTTTAGTGTAACATCCATTATTACCAATTAATTCTATGATTGAACCAATATCTAAGTCTCAAGAAAGAAGAAAAGATCAGTAAAGCAAACTAATGGACTTAGTCTTATCCTCAAACACAGTAGACGAAAGCATAAGAAGCCATGAAGGAAGAGGGGCCTATAGAAAAGGAAAGAAAAGGGAGTCTTTTTTTTTTTTAGAAGGTCCTTCATAGAATTTATAGAAGTATTTATACGAAAGGACCTTCTAAATGGGTCAATTCGAAGCTGACAGGCACAGAAGAAAAAGAGATGGCCGAAGGCTAAAATTCAAGAAAATAAGCATAAAACCAAACCTAAAATAACTAAAAAGGCCCACCATAACTTTTGGCCCCTAAATTCTTTCAAGCCCCTAAATAAGGAACCAAGCAAAAGAGGAGAAAAACAAATGGGATAATTTTTGGCCAATATAGCGGCAAGTCTAAGATAGACTTTTACTATCTTGACTGACTTATAATAGAAAAAGAACTTGTGAAGCCAAACAAGGTAAAAGGCCACCAGTTCTTGATGTGTAAGTGGGAACTTTAGTTGCCATAAGACTCAATGTAAGATGAATAGCTAGCCATCTTACCCAAATATAGGCTGAAGTTGTTAGCTAGAATGAAAATATCAGACAACTAAAAAATGTTCACCCATCGGCCAAAGATCTAATAAAAATCCTCGGTCAAGAAGAGTTTGGGTTGACATGCCATGATTGAAGTGGAAAGTATTAGTTAAAGGAGACCAAAACACAATGTGGCCAGTAATAAGGACTGATTCTCGATCATTTATAAAGTAGAAAATTTTATAAGGTTAGAGAACCCATGCCATTCCCAATTGGCATTTTTATAGGATGAGATTCATTGGACCCAACGGTCCAAGAAGGAGAAAATGTAGGCCAAAGGTTTTGAGGATTGGTACCCTCCCAAATAGTAATTTTAAAGTTGAATTGTTGGTATCAAAAAGCTTCTTTGTGATGAATTGGAAAGATGGAGGAAAAGGACGAAGGCACATCAGAACCAAAGTGGGACTCAAGATAGTAAAGCTACAAGGTTTGGGTATGAGTCCCTGGGGGCTAACAGAGATGAGAATATTGGAAGCTTTGAGTTCTTTCTTATATTTTTTATATTGCTCTGCCAAAGGAAGGGAGGAAGACACCACAAAAGAAGCTTGAAATAAAGGATATAGGGGTCAAAGTGAATTAAGGTAGAAGAAGAAGAAGAAGAGACTTGTTAAAATATGACATATCTTGGAAACTTCAATTCAGTATTTGAATATTGAATAACATTTATCATCAAAATCTTGGTAGTTGGTTATTAATTAACTACTGCCGAGGAAAACAGGCACTGAAGTTAAAGTCACAAATACATTTTATAACCCTCCTATCCATTAGATTAAAAGATGTGGGAGGTGTTGTTTGCACCATAAATTTAAACACACAAGTTTTTTAGGCTTAGAGACTAGGCGATGGGGGCTGGATGAAAAAGGCTAACCCATGAAGGGCGCGGATGCACTAAATTTAAATGATATCGAGAACTATTTTAGAGAGAGGCAGTTACAAAAAAGTGAATAAGTTGGGTTGTAACTATATTATGAAATTTATTTAAACCAGATGTAACCACACAAAAAAGAGATCTCAAATTAATGAAAACTCTATTTTATCTACTTGTTTACTTTATCTTTTGAATCATATTTTATAACATTTTTCTTAGGAGTATGTGGTAATTCTATAATTCAAATGTTCTTAAAGTTTCAAGGCAATTCTAAACCAATCATCCTCTTCGAGTTTTCAACCTTGCATTGGTGGCATGCTATACATTTCTCTTCATGCCACTAATTTATTGATTTTCCCTAGACTACAGCCATGAAAATAGGGAAACAACTACCATGACTTAAGCACAGAGCTTGAAGTGCTCGAACTGTCCCGTCTGTATCGGTTAGTTGGTCACCAAGTCTTTGGATGTAGAGGTTGGTGTCTTGAAGTTGTTGGATGGCTCATCCTATTATTACTTGAGAGGGTTTGTCAGAGGCCATTGTCACACATGCCCCACCTTTGGCTATCTTAAGAGCCATATTTCTGACCTAAAATATTTGAGAGAAATTCTTACAAGAAGAAAAGATTTCATTAAGAGGCCAAGTTTACATGAATTTAATGATACACCTTACTAATAACAGGAGGTAATTGACTGAATTCCATATCAAGGAATATGAGTTTTGTCCACTCCAGATGATAGGTTCTAAGGTGTACAACCTCGAAAACTTGGTATGGCCCTTCTTAATTGGGTGCAAGATTCCCATATTCCATCAGTTGGGTTACCTTGGCTTTCTTGAGCTCTAGGTCAAAAAAATATGACGTTCACTTGGGAGTTATAATACCAAGCTACTCATCACCGGTAAGCTATCATTTGAATATAAACTTATTCCCTAATTTCTTCAATAAGATCCAAGTTAGCTCAGAGGTCTTCAGGATCCCTTTACTCATTGAAGTTCACTTGGTTAGAAGACCAATATCCAGGGTATGACCACTTTAGTTCCAAAGAAGAGGTTGAAGGGTGCTTTTCTTATAGGAGTCCAATGAGTGGTCCAATAAGCCTAGAGAATAATATGAAGCTCAACCACCTACAGCCCTTTGGCTCGGTCTAGCCACATCTTTAGACCTTTCAATATTATTTGTTGGCCACTTCAGCCTCCTCGATAGCTTGAGGATGCTCCATCGAAGTCAACCAACGATCAATATGCAAGTTAGTTTAGAACTCTCAGAAGTAAGAGTTGTCAAACTACTTTCCATTATTAGCAATGATAACTTGATGGAGTTTGAAGTGGCATTTAATGAACTTCCAAATAGAGTCTCGGACATTCTTTTCAATAATCCAAGCTAGTGTCTTACTCTTGACCTATTTGATGAAGTAGCTGATGGCTAATATTAGGAATTTTCTCAACTAGTGGCCTATGGTAAAGATCCAAGGATATCCATTATCTACTGAGCAAAAGGCCAAGGAGACTTAATTGGAGTTGCTTATTGTTGCTGAATGTTGGCATATCAATGGCATTAGTTGCACCTCTCCATGAAATTTGCTTTGTCTTTTTAAATGGTTTGCTAGTAATAGCCTTGTCATAGGACCTTATAGGATAAAGCCCTGCCTCCTAGATGATTTTTGTAGGACCCTTCAATGGACTTCCCAAAGTGTGTACTCTACTTTAAAGGGACGAAGGCATCAAAGAGGGGTAAAGAAAATTATCACTTATAGAGCTTCTCTTTGAGTAGAACATAGTGTATTCCCTCATTCCTAATTCTCCAAGCTTCATTCCTGTCCTTAAGAAGCTTTCTCTCCTTGAAAATCTCCAATTTGTCAAAGGAGGAGATATCCCAAATCTTCTAGAGAAATTTCATCATTTTTGGAGTTCTGGCCTATATCTCTTTGCAGACCTATCCAACAACCAGCTAAGAGTCACTAAATGCTTTGTGGTGCCAAACTTTGAGCACTTGGGCAAGCTTCAATTCTATAAGGAGAGTTTCATACTCAGCCTCATTATATCAAATAATAGGGCATGCTTTGTGATGACTCCATCCAGGCTAAGTAGGATTAACTTGACTCCACTTTTACTTAGTTTGGAGGACTCATCAATATGAATCATCCAGAAGTCTACTAGTTCCTTCTCCGTGCTAACCTCAACCTTCTTAGGAATTGTGCACTCCACATGGAAGTCAGCCAGTGCCCATATTATGATGGATGGTCAGGCTTGATAATAGATGTCAAACTCCCCTAACTCAATTGCTCACTTGGCTAACCTCTATGAGGTATCAAGCTTTTGAAGGACTTGCCTCAAAGGTTGCTTGGTCTGCATAGGGATGGAATAAGCTTGGAAGTAGGGCCGAAGCCTTGTAGTTGAGATGATGAGGGCATAAGCTATCTTTTCGATCTTAGGGTACCTCATCTTAGCATATGAAAGAACCTAACTGGTGTGATGTAGAGGCCTCTATACTCCAGCTTCTTGGATTAGGACCGATCTTAGCACCATGGGAGACATAGCCAAGTAAAGATAAAGCATCTCTACCAAGCTATAGGCTTGGCCTGGAGTGGCGACGAGGTGAGATAATTCTGGAGTAGGTTGAAAGTGATTTGGCACTCCTCTTATCTTTCAGAAGTCTTTGATATGTTTTAGTGCCTTAAAGTAGGACATGCACTTCTCTATAGTCTGTCCTACCAAGCATTATACTTCCTTGTCCTTAATGGTAACATCCGCAGGATAGCTTGAATCTTCTCAGGGTTGATCTAGATCCCATGTTATGTCACCATGAATTCTTGAGGTAACTCTGAAGGCTTACTTGCTTAGGTTGAGCTTCATATGGTAGTTTCTTAGAGTCTAAAATATTTTCCTGAGGTTAGCCACATGATGATCAACATGTCAGCTCTTAATCAGCATGTCATGAAGGAAAACTAATAGGATTCTGACCATGCTTTTCGAAATTTTTTCAAAATATATAGCAACAAAAGCAAAATTAATCTATATTAATTCTATGCATGCTATGATCTAATCATAAAATCTACTCTAGATCTTTGACATGTTAATATGAATTAGAAAAATAAAATGCTTTCGATTAGTAAATCATATTTGCTGATCGTTCTATGTTTAGAGCATAGTACCTATGCACGGGTAGATGATCACCGTAACTTGGATCCATCAAAAAATTACTCTCATATCATACTATAGCCGCATACATGTTTGACCTCTACAGTGAGTCCACACGGAGCCCTAATCCTGATCAGCCCCTCCGGAGTGCTAGCTCCTCTTCGGGACCTTCAATAGCCAATCTTCATCAGTCCAATCGATGAACTACTCTTGATCTTTCGAATGCTCCAGAAATCAGAAGATGCAATGGAGGAAGACAAGATGGTGGTGAAAGTCGGTGGAGATCTGGCACTCAAACTCTCCACCCAAACCTAGAGTCCCCACTCTTGGATTTAGCACACATCGTGTTTATTAGTTTAATTCGACTTCTTAAAATCATTGAAAATGTGTAGATAGCAGTGAGTCGGATCGAATCCATAGAGAAGATAGCATTTTTAGATTTGAAATCTTTGATTTTTGAAAAGAAAAAGAGAAGAGTTTTGGGATAAAAAATGAAGTCGAAAAATAAAATATGAAAATTAAAAGGTGCAGGAATTTAAACTTGGTACTAAGATCTACTAGTTAGATCTTAGCATCTACTTGCAAAGCAATATTTTAAAGTACAGAAATTAAATTAAAATAAAAATAAAAAGTAAGAAATTAAAGTGCAAAAATAAAATTTTTATTAATTAAAATTTTAAAATTTAAATACATGGAATTTTAAAAGAATAAAATAACCTGATCTCTGATCTTGGATCGGCATTGGCAGAAAAATGGTGTAGAAGCCCGGCTCTTCTTCTCGGCATCCGTTGCTTCGAAGCAGCCTTTAACCCATAGCCTGGCTTAGCCCTGTACCAAAGCTTCATCTTGATCGGAGATGTTGATTTTTGAAGGCCTGGGATCCTTTTTATAGAGCTAGGAGGGTTGGATATTTATTTCTAAAGCCAATGTGGGACTAATAGCCTTTGTAATCATCAAAATACAAAGAAATTTGAATAAAATTTGAATTAAAATAGTTTTGATATGACTCTGGTAAGCTTGGTAAAATCTGGCCATTCAATAGAAATCCAACGATCCAAAAATCATCAAAATTGGATGCATATCAGCATAGATCGGATTGGATCAATTTCTGACTGTTGGATTGTGCTTGATGGAGGAAATCTGGCCGCAAATCATGCTTCGGGAGTCCTGATCACCATCAGGAGCATTCTGGACCATTGGATCTTCATCACTTGGTTTTTTGGCCATCGGATCATGCCAGATCACTGATAGAATTTGAATCAAACCCAAAAAATCACCACCACCATTCGATCTTGACCGCAATCAACCGCAGCCGTTCGATCGTGCAATTACTGTTCCTATGGACCGCATGGACCGGCTGTACCATACACCGCAATCAATTAGCACTCTTGTCGCTAGGTGAAAAGACCAAAATATCCTATGATCCATGATAAATTTCTGTGGACCCTTTAAGGGTCTAGGTCCGCCACATGGCAATCTCTGATTCATCGATTTCTGCTGAGCTGGCGGTCCACGCCTGGATTGTGAATCGACTGATGGCTTAAATGGCTGAGTCAGCTTTGATGGCTTGGCTTGGCTTGATGGCTCGGCTTACGGAGCCAGCTGAGCCATTTTCTTTTTTTATTTAATTTTTATTTATTTTATATCTTTAAAAATTCATATCTTTTCTATTTTAGCTTTATTTTACTCAAAATTTATTTCATTATGATCAAAAAAATGAGCTCTTTCTATTAATAATAAGATTTTATTTTTTAATTTTTATTATTTTTTAATTAATTTTTTAATTAATAAAAATATGAATTTTTTAAAAATTATATATAAATTGATTAATAATTTTTAAAAATTAATATAAATTAATTAATAAATTAATACTTTTATTGATGAATTTATGATGCTTATCACAGCCCCCAACTTAAGCTTTGCTCGTCCTCGAGTAAAGAAAGAATTTAGTTTTTAAATATCTTTTAACTTTAGAGCTTCGAATTTTATCTAAGCAATTTTCAAAATGGCCATTGATATTCAGTAGAGCTTAAATGAGATATATCATTAGGATATTAATACTTATCAATAAAAAAATTAAGTAAAAAAAATTAAATTTTTTAGAACTTTTTCTAAATTATCCTATCTTTATCTCTGATTTGTCTAAACTTTCATATAGGCAAGTGTATTGCTACTTCCATCCTTCATTTATTAATTTTTATTTTCATATTGCCCACTTTTTAATACGAATATCATTGCTTAGGCAACGGGACCCGATTACTCAGGTGGAAAACCATTTTTTTTTTTTTTTTTTTTAACGTTGTACCACTATTGAGTATCTTAACTCCTTAAGCTTTCTATTTAATCCATGTAGCGAGTCTTGGGTCAATGACTCTCAAACCAGTTGACTTTAGGGCACTAGGTATAGAATACCCCTCGGACTTATTAGCTCGAATCAAATAGGCTACAAGTTAAGACTAGCTTTACAACAAGCTTCTTTACCCTTCCCACCTTTTGATGCGAAACTCAATGCTTGCTTGGGCAAAGAGGCCCAATTACTCAGTAAGAAGTACTTGGAAACTATTTTATTAAAATAAATTTTTTATATGAAGAAACGTATAGTTACCCTACACAAGCCTATAAAAAATAGACTTTTCTTTGATGCTAATAGAAATAATTAGAAATGCTCCAAGAAAAAACTTTTTATGTTCTAGACTTAACTCTTTATTGAATTTTCTGAATACTTGATTCCTTAATATCTCATAGATTCTCTAATCTGTGCATCAATTTTTTTTTAAAAATGCTTAGTTTAATTTGATTCTTAAGCATAATCAGGTGTCTAAATACTAAATACTAAATTTTTTGAGGATTTAAAATTTTAAAATTTTTATTTTTCTCTTCTCTCAACTTAATCGATATTATCCTCAATGGAGAAGAAAAAAAATAAAGGATGTAATAAAGAACATGAAAGAATACATCTAACTCAATATATTTTTGGTCCAACACATGCCTTTGAAAATTTGAGCTCTCCCTCCAACTTATTCAAATTATCCTAAAAAAAACTAAACTAAAAAGATAAATTAGATGAAAACTAAATATTGGGTTGCCTCTCAACAAGCGCTAAGTTTACCATCTTCAGTCAGACACAATGTGGCTTATTATCCTGTATCAAATATTGGATTGACAAATTTCAATGGTTTTAGATTGCCAATCTCAGAAAGTTGATTTATAATTCTATTATTAATATAATCTTTGTTAATTTTAGGGATATAATTTATGATTCCATTCTCAGACCCATGTTTATTTTCTCCTATTTGTTCTTCTAAAATGCTTATGAATGGAGTTTTTGTATTAGGAGTTAAGTTTGATTCAATGGGTGCTGGAATGGTGACTAAAGGCGGTTTTAATTTTGAAGGTAAATTAATGTGATCTTGCTTAAACAACTCCATTGACATTTCATTACATGCCTCTTGATTTTTATAAGAAGAACCAGCTTCTAGGGTTGAAGGGAATAGGACATTAGGTTTATAAGTCTCGGGTAAATCATCTATTCTCTTTTTTTCTATTTCTATCTCATTTAAACTGGAACTAGCATCAGTACTAATTCCTGGTTTGGGTTCTTCTATATGCTTTGTCTCAATACTAACCTCTCTCACCTGGTCTTGGTATAGGTCCATAAGAATCCTATAGCTTTTAAGTTCAGAAATTACTTTGGTATTCTCAAATTGGAGATTCTTAGGTGAGACATTAAATTGATAACTTGGTCCAGGTGATTGGTGGACATTAGGTGGGTTGTTTGAAATTGGTAGGTTCGATAGTTGATCTAGTTCTCTCCTCATGTTAGACTCAACTAATTGTCCAATTTGAGCTTCTAGCTTAGCAATAGATTGCTGTTGAGTCAGAATCAATTATTGAAGTTGGTTAAATCTATCATCAGCTAGATTGGTCTATTGAGGAGGTGGGTATGAAGGCTGATCATGATGTGGTGGCTGGATAAACTGACTAGGCTAGCCATTATTATAGGTATAGTTTTAGTATTGGGGCCTATTTTGATAATTTTGGATAGGTAAAATTTGGGTTTGAGCCTGAGTCTGTTGGGATGTCTAAGAAAAATTATGGTGGTTGCTCCAATCTAGATTATATGAATTTGAAAATGGATCATTAACCGACTTGTAGTAGCCTTTAGCAGCTTGGACTTATTCTTAGATAAAAGATGAAAACTGTATAGTCATAGGACATTCACTCACATAATGAATTAGGCTAGCATAGATTGAACAAATCTCCTGATAATTAGAAGATGATGTGAATTGTGCAGGAGATTGTTGACCTAGGGTTAGGACTTGATCTAATTTCTGAGCAAGAAAGTTTATTTTATTTATCAAATTTAAATCAGTCTTATGACTAGATTCTAGATGTTTAAATTCATGGATCCCTGCCTAGGTTTGGTGGAAAGACAACGAAGCATGGTTAATTGAGTTTTCACTCAGGATTTCAAATAAGGTATAGGCTTCGTCCTCACTCTTGTTCATGAATGCACCTCCACAGGATGTATCTACTATCTGTCTGTATTGATCTCCTAAACCCTCATAGAAAGCCTGAACTATTTGCCACTTAGACAGACCATGGTGTGGGCATTTTCTAAGAAGTTTCTTAAGTCTCTCCCATGACTCGTGAATCTGTTCCCCTGAAAGATGAGCAAATCCAGTGATAGCTCGCCTTATAGTATTGGTTCGACCTATGGGGTAAAATCTTTTAAGAAATTTACTTTGTAAGTCAGCCCAAGTTTTAATTAATCTCCCTATTGTCCCAAGCCAGTACTTGGCTTTGTCTTTTAATGATAAGGAAAATAAAATTAATCTAAGGGCATCATTAGTTAAATTTTTAATTTTCACCGTAAAGCAGATTTCTAAGAATTCATCTAGATGTTTATAAGGATCTTCATTGGTGTTCCCATAAAAAGATGGAAGCATCTGGATTGTAGTCGGCTCAATCTCATAGTGGGTAGCATAAATTTTAGGTAATTGGATACAAGTCGATGGATTATAGGTAGAAGGAATAAAGTATTCTTTCATCTGCTTAGATGGTTCTCTAAAATTTTTAGCCATTTGATTATCGGGTTTAATATAATTCAGTCTTTTAATTTTATGGTTGGGTTCAACTAGATCAGGTAAAGCAATTTTCTATCATGCATGTATTAGTGTAACCCTAACGTGTGATTCAAAAAAAAAATTTAAAATTTTTTTTTTTATATTTTTTTATTATTTTATTATATTAAAGATTAATTATTTTATTTATTAATTAAGTTTAATTATTTTTTAAAAATATTTTTTAGTTAGTTAAATTTAATTTTTATTTTATTTTATTTTATTTTTTAGAGGAGAAAGAAAAAGAAAGAAAGAAAAGTTCTAAAGAATAGGTCCTAAGGAGTCCTAGAACTAAGAAGAAAGAGAAGAATTAGGTTTAATTAGATTTAATGTTGGTTAGCAATCAAGTTGGTCAATCAATCCTGACTAAAGGTTATCCTAGATCTAGACAACTCTTAACTGCCAAGATCACCTTCAAGCCCACCAAGTGTAGGATTAGCCAATCAACTAGCCAGGTAAGTGTAAGATCGGTGGGAGTCCCCCCATTACTTGCCTTAGTCACCAATTGTGCTTGGCCAGGTAAGCGAACGGAATCAATTAAAAACCACCTTCCTTCGGGCCCAGTCATCCCTGAACCACTTTCCTAGACACCAGTCAAATTGACTTATCCTAATCTGATTCAACTCTTAAGATTCCTTGTCCTATTGAGCTCGAGTTTTCAGGGTTGATGTCTAATTGATTTTAAAATTAAAGGCTTAGATCAATACAAGATGTTAGTTGGTTGTTTGTAGGCTAAGGAAGGGTGATCAAATCCCCACCTTATCTTTTTTAATTGGGTTGTGCCCTTAATTTGATTTAATATGAACATGCATAAAAAATTTTTAATTAAAGAGTTCTATGTAATTTAAACTAGATGCATGCAACTAATTGAATTTTGAAAAACTTACCTTGCCTCCAGCAATCACCAAAAAAAATAAAATAAAAATAAAAATAATATGATGCATGCTTAGGATTTCTAATCTTATCATGAGACTTTTAATTAGGTTTAAATGGATATTTTTTTTTTAAATTAATTTAAAAATAAAATAAGTAAATAAATAAAATAAAAAGAAAAGAGAACTAGGGTTAGGATTGATCTTACCAAGAAAAACTCTTGATTCTTTTTGTTCTTTAATCTTTTTTTCTACAAAATAATAAAAAAAATTAGCAAGCAATAAAAATTTTATTTATAATTTATTTATGAAAAGATCAAAGAGATCAAAAATTTAATGTCCGTGTCTTCCCCGGCAACGGTGCCAAAAACTTGGTGCATTTGTCAAAATTATTTTTAATAAATCAAAAAAATTAAAATCAAAAATTAAAAACATTCCTCAGCAACGGTGCCAAAAATTTGATAGGAATACGATGTTGTCGTTAAGACACCATGTTTATCAGTTTAATCCGACTTCTTAAAATCATTGAAAATGCGTAGATAGCAGTGAGTCAGATCGAATCCACAGGGAAGGTAGTGTTTTTAGATTTGAAATCTTTGATTTTTGAAAAAAAAAAGAGAAGAATTTTGGGATCAAAAATGAAGTCGGAAAATAAAATGTGAAAATTAAAAGGTGTAGGAATTTAAATTTGGTACTAAGATCTACTAGTTAGATCTTAGCATCTACTTGCAAAGTAATAATTTAAAGTATAGAAATTAAATTGCAATAAAAATAAAAAGCAAAAAATTAAAGTGCAAAAATAAAATTTTTATTAATTAAAATTTTAAAATTTAAATACATGAAATTTAAAAAGAATAAAATAGCCTGATCTCTAATCTTGGATCGGCATTGGCAGAAAGATGGTGTAGAAGCTTGGCTCTTCTTTTCGGCATCCATTGCTTCGAAGCAGCCTTTAACCCATAGCCTGGCTTAGCCCTATACCAAAGCCTCATCTTGATCGGAGATGTTGATTTCTGAAGGCCTAGGATCCTTTTTATAGAGCTAGGAGGGCTGGATATTTATTTCTAAAGGCAATGTGGGACTAATAGCCTTTGTAATCATCAAAATATAAAGAAATTTAAATAAAATTTGAATTAAAATAGCTCTGATATGACTCTGGTAAGTTTGGTGAAATCTGGCCATTCAATAGGAATCCAACGATCCAAAAATCATCAAAATCGGATGCATATCAGCCCAGATCGGATCGGATCAATTTCTGACCGTTGGATTGCACTTGATGGAGAAAATCTGGCCACAAATCATGCTTCGGGAGTCCTAATCACCGTTGGGAGCATTCTGGACCGTTGGATCTTCATCACTTAGTTTTTTGGCCATCGGATCTTGCCAGATCATTGATAGAATTTGAATCAAACCCGAAAAATCACCACCGCCGTTCGATCTTGACCGCAATCAACCGCAGCCATCCGATCGCGCAATTACTATTCCTATGGACCACATGGACCGACTACACCGCACATCGCAGCCAATCAGCACTCTGGTCGTTAGGTGAAAAGAGCAAAATACCCTGTGAGCCGCGATAAATTTCTGTAGACCCTTTAAGGGTCTAGGTCTGCCATGTGGCAATCTCTGATTCATCGATTTTTGCTGAGCTGGCGGTCCACGCCTAGATCGTGGATCGGTTGATAGCTTAAATGGCTGAGTTGGCTTTGATGGCTTGGCTCGGCTTGGTGGCTCGGCTTACGAAGCCGGCTGAGCAGTTTTCTTTCTTTATTTAATTTTTATTTATTTTATATCTTTAAAAATTTATATCTTTTCCATTTTAGCTCCGTTTTACTCAAAATTTATTTTATTATGATCAAAAAAAATGAGTTCTTTCTATTGATAATAAAATTTTATTTTTTAATTTTTATTATTTTTTAATTAATTTTTTAATTAATAAAAATATGAATTTTTTAAAAATTATATATAAATTGATTAATAATTATTAAAAATTAATATAAATTAATTAATAAATTAATATTTTTATTGGTGAATTTATGATGCTTATCAGCACACACCCTTAAGAACCTTGACACTTGTCTCTTTAGAGAAAACTCGCACCAAAAGAGATGCGCTCCTCTCTGATTTCTATCTCACAAAAATCCCTCGATACCTCACACACCCCCACGCACTACTAAGGCTTCACTCTCATGCACACCCAGAAAAATCTCATTTTTAATAGGCGTCTATCAAGTGACTTGCATGGGAAGATAAGGATGGGTTGGTTGAACTTGTTTCAACCAATTCTCTTGAATTCAAAATTCAAGAAGACTCCTTATCTCATTCCAGCACCCACCCCAATGTTTAACATGCAGAAGGACTCTCCTTCTATATGCGTACAAATAAAATGGTGATCAAACAAATGGGAGGGCATGGAGAAAAGAGAGGGAGTTGGAAGGTTTCAACTAAACCAACTATTTCAAGTTGAATTCAAAATTCAACTTGAATCCCATCTGATCCAACATTTGGACCAGGTCATATGCAAGAATAGGGGAGGCGCAAACACTCTTCTAGCATGGAGAAATCCCATGCACATTTCCAATGTGTGTGGAGAAAGAACAAGAGTCAAAGGTCAATGCACAGGGAGATGGATGTTTAAATTCAAACTTACTTTGAATTGGTCTAAATTGGTTTCATCCAAACTAATTTATCTTGATCAATTAGACTAGATAAAATCCAACCAAATTAGGCTTAACCCAACTTAGTTAATTTTCAATCAAATTAAAAATTAATCGAGTTCAACCCTTGATCAAATCAGGACCTATCTTCCTAAATGATTAGATCATCATATGATCTGATCAAGTCAAACTTAATTGAATCAAATTCAATTAGACTTGATCAATTCCTCATCACTCAATCAAATTGAGCTAATCAAAAATCTAATAGCTAATTAATCCTTCAATAATAACTGAGTTTCAATCCAGTGGAATCCTTTGATCAACCATCAGATTAGGTAGGAACTCCTATTGTGTGTGATCCCATAGGTTTGAATCCTAAGCCGATAGTGTAGGAACTAATTTTCTATATCAATTGATGTAACAATCTAGTAATGGTACCCAACATTCGGATAGGTTGAAAATCATAATGCAACATCGATGAACCTATGGCATATGGTTACCATATAATTCATCCCCTTAACCACGATGCTCATAGGATGATTTAGGATTAACTGTCAATTCTAAAAATTCATCCATATTATATTTCAAAATTCAGCATCTATTATATGGACTACCCCGATCGAGAATTTGCTAAATTGAAATACAGCGATGCACTTACTTCAATACTTAGAGAGGTCAATCCCATCTTGACTCATGCACCGACAAGTCAATTACTTGACTGCATCCAGTAGCCTTCTGTCACTGAATTAAAAATTCAGATAGTCCGGTATCTAAGTATAGTGAGTTGCTTGAAAGTCACCATGGTGATCTCAGGTCTAAGAGATACTTATATCCATATCATCCACGAGCAATATTAGTAGAAGAGAGCTCCATAGTTAGATCACGATCAGTGAAATATATCCTTTATTTTACCTGCATGCCATAACAGCATCACCATACTTTTTGATTAAGAGGATAACCAATACTTATGGCATACAATGATCTACTCTTGATTAACGTTGTCATCCTAAGTAACAACAAATCATTCGATCGTGATCAGTTTAAGGACTAAACAATAAATTCTTTTTTGTCCAGTCTAAATAATCCTAAGAACTTCATCATAGAGAGTTCATCACATGAAGATGCACAAAATGATGAAATTACCAGAATAATAATTTTATTCAATTAAAATTCAAGTATAAATTATATTTAGCTCAACCATCTGCAACCTAGATGATTGGCTTTAGGATACATTTTCCAACATGTCATTCATATTCACTTCCATATTATGGCCGATCTAATCCTTGAAGATCTTGTTGACAAGAAGCCAGCGTGTGGCTCCAACATTCTTTAACCTGAAGGGCATAACTTTTTTGCTATAGAGGCCTTTTTTGGTGCTGAAGGATGACATCTCCTTGTCCTCAAGCACCATTCTAATATGGTTGTAGTCCAAGAATACATCCATGAAGCTAAGTATTTGGTGCCCTAAGATGGTGTCGATGAGTTCGCTGATCCTAGGCAAAAGAAAACTATCTTTTGGGCAAGCTTTCTTAAGATCAGTAAAATTGATACATACTCAATATTTTCTATTCACCTTTCTAATGAGAATAATATTGGCCAACTAGTCAGGATAGTTTACCTCATAGATGAAGCCCATAGTAATGTGCTTGTCCAGCCTTTTGTCAATAGCCTACTATCTCTTTGGGACCAAGTTTTGCTTCTTCTACTGGATAGGTTGGGCCAAAGGATATGTTTAGCCTATAGATGATAAGCTCCAGGATAATGCCTAGCATGTCTGAGGCCAATCAAGTGAAGACATTAGCATTGGCCTGTAAGAAGTCCATAAGCTAAGCTTTGGAGGCCTCATCTTGCTTGGCTCCTATCTGCACCATTTTGTTTGGATTTGATTTATGCATGCATAAGGCCTAAGAGGAGTTCCTCAGTTAGTTTTCTATATTATTATTTTTTTCATCTTAGGTGTTAATGCCACCAATTGGTAGTGTCTCATCGATCTTTTGCCTTTGAGGATTGTGACATAGCATCATCAGATGAGCACTTGGTCACTTTAGACTTTTCCTATGCCTTTGGTTGTAGAGAACATCATAAGCAGGTGGTAAGTAGAAATGATGGCACATAGAGTGTTCAGGCCAGGCTATCCAAGTATAGCACTGTAGGTCAAGGGGACCTTAACCACTAAAAAATCAAGTATTAATATATCTATGAGCCTTATGATTGATTTTGATGATAACAAAATATTCAGTAATTATAATAATAATCATATATTTTAAGGATGAATGTAGGGGTTTTTAGCTACTCAAGATGAAGAATTCATACATAGGATAAATCCTCTCAAAGAAGCTAAGTCAAAGAAATTCAAAAATAAAAACTCCAAGTTTTTTACTTCATGGAGTCGACCTCAAAATTATTGGAGCTAACCTTTGAATAGCCACAGGTAGAAAATAGAAGAAATCTAAAGTACATGAAGTTCAGGAGTTGACCCTTGAGAGTGGCAAGTCAACTCTAGCATGTTAGAGTTCATTGGCATGAACGGAAAGTCGACTTGTAAGAAGCAAGAGTGGACTCTCTCAATGAAGATAGAAGGTTGTATTTTTTCGAACTCTTGCTTGAGTTGATCCCTGGAATGGTCGAGTCGACCCCTGGACTGGTGGAGTCGACTCATGAAGATGGTAAGCCAACTCTCTCAAGAAAAATAAAATGTAGAATTTTTCAAACTTGAGGTTAAGTTGACTCCTGAAGAGGTCGAGTCGACTCATAGATAGCTCAAGTCGACTTCTGAGAATCCAAAGTTGACTCCTGATATGGAAAAGCTATAATGACTAGTTTTTCTATATTTTCTAAATCACTACAAGAATTTTGATTATTAGCGATGGCTAAATATCGTCGCTAATAATCCATATGCCATCGCTAATAACCTTGCCATCGCTAATACTATCGTAGAATCTAATCTAAAAAACTCTGATCGCTAATTATCATTATTAGTGATGGCAACTATTGCCATCGCTAATAACTAATTAGCGACGGCATTAGCGACAAAATACCATTGCTAAAATTTTAATTTTTATTAATTAAATTGATAAAAATCTATTAGCAATGGCATTTTTGTCACTAATGCCATCGCTAATAATTTTTAGTTTTTTATAAAAAAACTCAAAAAAACTGTTAGCAATGATAATTTTATTGCTAATGCCGTCGCTAATATCTTTTTTTTTAAATTCTAAAAAAATATTAGCGATGATAATCTATGGTCACTAATGTCATCACTAATAATTTTTTATTTTTTAAAAAATAATAATTAAATAATTTAAAACCTACTAATAAATAATAATATTTTAAAAAATTTATTAAAAATAAGATAATAACTATTTAACATAATCTTAAATATAAAATTAATTATATTATATTAAAATATAAATTATATAATTTTGCATTGAGATACTGCTTTATAAGTATCAAAATTATATACAAATTAAAAAAAAATTAGGTAACGTCCTCCTCATTCTCCGCCTTCTCATCCTTCGACTCATCTTTAGTAGCTGGTGAATAAGAGCTGGATATCCTAGCATCCTAAACTAAAAAAAAATAAAATATTATTCATAAATTTTGATATGGAGACATATCTTTTGATACTCTTCTTTGATTCTCGAATAGATTGTTCCTACACGTTTCATTCTATGATACAAAATTATAGACACCCCCGGTCCATCAATTGGATGGTTAGATTAAATTTTTAGCCCCTAGATTTCCTTTCTCAACTCAAGCATAGCCAAAATATATGAAGCTTCAAAATATAAAAATTTAAAATAAGTAAAAGAGTTTACTAATAGAATTATCTGATATGATGGTTGGGACAACGAGCCTAGCTGGTCACGTAGCCATGGGTCCTGAAAAGCCTCCACGACTGCATCATGAATGACATTTTGAATGCTCTAAGGTTGCTAGCTCAAAAGCCTCTACATGACCTCCTCCATGTGGGCATCATTTTAAATCTAGGATGTTCAGGGCTGTGAGGACACCGAAGATAATTGAACCACTAGAGGGTCGAAGCTATGATCGAATCCTATGATCTGGCTCCTACTCACCTCTCTAGTGACCTTAAGCCATCCCTTAAGATCAAGAGCAGGTTGAGTGGATGGATCATCATCGTACCATACAATGACATACTCCACGTAATTTTCTACATAGTTTAGAAATATATTAGTTCTATATACATATCAGATCCTGTAATAATTTAATAAATATAATTTGAAATTCCTATCGTGATCTGTCATGATCTAGAATCTAAATAATCATCAGTCCTCCTAGATTGGTATGTGGCCTTCTACAAATATAGCTGACCTGGTGGATGACCCAGTTACCGTGTCTACAATATGTAAATAATATAATTAAATTAATTAAAGCATATATATAAGAATTTTTATAGTTCTAGTAAAGACTTTTGATATAGATTTCTTACCATTCTATTGGCCATAATATAAAAAAAAATTAGGTAACATCCTCCTCCTCATCTTTAGTGGCTAGTGGATGAGAGCCGGATATCCCAGCATCCTAAAATGAAGAAAAATAAAACCAAGGAGACAACAACCATCCATATAGGTATATAAAAAGCAATAGAAACCTAGCACTATCGTAGCATAATCACTAGTATCTGAAGAGACAAAAGCTTCAATTGGTGATGAAAACCAAAGATCTGTATGCCAAGATTATGCTGAATAAGCTGCAAGCAAGATGACAATAAAGATAATCTAAGGCTTATATTCATCTTAGTTTTCCTCACAGCCAAACCTAATTCATCACCTCTAAGGTAAGATATGTAGGCCATTGCTAATGATAAATAATTATTAAGAAAAAAGTGATCTCCTTCACTAAGATCCACATAATGCCATCTCAATAGATGAACAGGCTTTACAAGCATAGTAGTTTGTAATTCCTGAAAATGAGACTAGCACAAGAAATGGCACAAAGGTGCTAAAATAGCATAATGTAAGAAGGTGGTCTGGCTTTCATTATAATTGTAGATGTATTGATAGTGGCATGAGCATAACTATAATTCAGCAAAAAAGAAACATTTTTCATCAACTAAATATAGTTGAGATATATCATTACGAATATTGAAAAAGTAATAGCTGCAAGCCTAAGGTACGTGAAGATAGTACAAGTTGAGCCCAATTCTATCGGTACTTTTTTTCTTAGATACTTCATTTGGAATAAAATAAGAGCAGTAGTAAGGGCATTGAAAAGCATAATAATAGTAAAAAGTAAGGCACATCCCATCAGTATTCATTTTCATTGATACATCATTTGGGATGAAGTAAAACCAACGGTGAGGAAAAAACCAGCTTCCATCAGAAATATTGACTTGAAAAAATCATCTGGAAGACAAGTATAATATCCATCGATATTCCAAAGCATATGAGAATAGTATATTGAAATGTAGATCCCATCTATTTTAACATCATGTGCAAATATAGCCAAAGTAGGTGCTATAAAATTTATTCTAAAGATAAGATGATAACCATCCAGACTTAAGAAAAAGCATATGCAATGAGGATCATAGATGTCCAAAGATGTATAGGCTGAGCACCATTTTCCAATATAATGAGATAAGAGTGGGGATTCTATTGACAAGGAAAGAAAAATGAAGCAAAGAATTTTTTACTTTCATAGGAGCCGTAGGATTGGAGCCACAGGCTCGGAATGGTAGGGCAGGGCTGCAGGGCCAGGGCCATGGCTTGGGGATGCAGAAACGAAAACGAAGGAGTGGGGATGAGGTCGCGGGAAGATGGTGCAAGTTGGGGCTATGGGGTTAGGCCGGTGGGGTGAGGCCACGAGCTAGGGGCAGCGGCTCGAGGACACAACCACAAAAATGAAGGAGCAAGGATGGGGCCATGGGAAGGTGGTGTAGGTCGGGGCCATGGGAGGCTGGTGGGCTGGGGTAGTAAGGTAGGGGCCATGGGGTCGAGCCAGCGATGTTGGGGTTGGCGGGGTTGGGGCTGATGTGAGCATGGAGGGATGCGGGCTCGGGGCTACAAGGTTGGGCCAGCAGCATCAAGGGTGGCAGAGTTAGGGTGGCCACAAGATGGGCCGAGGATGTTGGGGCTAGCAGGGTCAAGGCATGGCCATGGAGTTAGGCTTGCACCATCGGGGACTCCAGGGGTGGGGCGGTCGTGAGCATGGACGAATGCAAGCTTGAGGTCGAGGGGTCAGGCCGGTGGGGTTGGAGTGGCCATGGGATGCTGGAGGGATGAGGTGAGGAGGGAGGAAAGGAGGGGTAGGGGTGGTGAGGGAGGTTTAGGCATCAGTAAAAGAATGATGAAGGGCAGGAACGAGAGAGAATGAGCACGGATGATTGAAATTTCTTTTTCCTCATGGTGGTATTGAGGTTGCAGACTATTAGCAATGGCAAACTTGCCATCGCTAATGCCGTCGGTAAAAGCATTAGCGATGAAATTTCATCGCTAAAAATAAAAATCCATCGCTAATACTTTTATCAAAAAAAAAATTTTTATAATTTTTATTAGCGACGGCAAATTTGTCATCGCTAATGTTGTCGATAAAAAATCCATCATTAATACTTTTTAAAATTTTTCTGTGAATATGATATAATTTTAAAATTTAAAATTCATCTTCATTGTTTATTATCTAAATAATTATTATTATATTATCATCATAAAAGACCACCTTGATTTGATTGCCCTAACTATGTCGATCAATAAAATTTGATTTTGATGGCCATGAATTATCGCTTGATGATCTGATAGATAAAAATCAGCAATGGATTCGAAAATCTGCAACAAAGATTTTGGTGATAGTTTTAGCATACGATCAAAATTTTACTTCAATCGAACATTACTATCATGGTCAATTTAGCATAGGATGATTTTGATCGTTAAACAAAAAATGAGTAATCAAAAGGCCAAATAGCATCTGATTATGATAATTTTTTAGATAAATAATCTTTGCTACTACTTTAATCATTGATATGGTGGTAATCCTAAAATTCAAACTACATATATATGAACCATCCATATTAAGCAAATCTTACAAAAGTACAAGTATAATTACTTAAGGACTTCAAGAATAAGTATTAAGAGTCATGTAGTTTTGGATCGTTCATATATGCATGGTTTGAATTTTATGATCACCACCGTACAAATGATTAAAATAGTAGCAAAAATTATTGATCTAAAAATTTTCTTATAATTAGATATCATTTGGCCTTTTGATCACTCACTTTTTATTTAATGATCCAAATTATTTCATGTTAAATTAATCATGATAATGATGTTCGATTAAAATAAAATTTTGATAGTATACTATAAATATCACTGAGATTATTATTATAAATTTTTGAATCCATCAATGGTTTCTATCTATCAGATCATCAAACGATCTTTCATGGCTGTCAAAATTAAATTTTATTGATCGACATAGCTAGGGCTATCGAATCGAGGTAGTCTTTTATGATGATATTCTAATGATAATTATTTAGATAATGAATGGTGAAGAAGGACTTTAAATTTTAAAATTATCTCATATTCAAAGAAAAATAGAAAAAAATAAAATTAGCAATGGCATTTTTGCCATCTCTAATATGTATTAGCGACGAATTTCTGACTATTAGTGATAAAAAAATCATCGCTAATTTTATTTATCAGATCCAAAATCTCAGACAATCAGTAGGATCATCAAAGGGTAATCGAATTACCTAGCAAATAAGGTAACATTAATTTAGATTTAATTTAATTTAATTTTTTTATTTATCAGATCATAAAATTAGATCTGAAAAGTGTCAGATCTGATTTGAATCTAAGAAAAAAATTTTAAAATATACCTCTCGATCTAATCAGATTTGAACGAACCTGATCAGAAAAATTAGGATTTCTTCTTCAACTGATCATCCCTCCCGTGACCCTAGAACTCAGAAAATCTAGAATGTATCATCAATAATCTTGCCTCAATAAAAACTTCATTATTTCAATATCTTTGTTTTTTTCTTAGAAAAAAATTATATGATAACAGGAAATGACTTAATCGAACTTTATTCTCAAACAAAGTTGAAGACCTTCGGCTATTTGAGACAAGAGGTTAACCTCATCCAAGTGAGGGTAAAGGCCAATCCCATCAGAAAAAGGAGGAGGACCTCATCCTGATGGGGGAACAAGAGAAGAGGCCTTTTCAATGGCCCTTTCATGCCCCAATAACCTTGTTAGGGATAGGAGGAGGACCTCATCCTAAAAAAGATAAAGGCTAACCCCATTAGAAATAGGAGGAGAACCTCGTCCTGATAGGGAGACAAGAGGAGAGAACCTTTTAATGGCCCTTTCATGCCCCAATAACCTTGTTAGAGATAAGAGGAAGACCTTGTCCTAACAAAGGTACAGACCAACCCCATTAGGAATAGAAGGAGGATCTCGTCTTAATGGGAGGATAAGAGGAGAGGCCCTTTCAACGGCTCTTTCATGTCCCAATAAACTTGTTAGGGATAGGAGAAGGATCTCATTCTAATAAAGATAAAGACCAACCCCATCAGAAATAGGAAGAAGACCTCATCTTGATGGGGGCACAAGGAGAGAGGCCCTTTCAATGGTCCTTTTGTATCCCAATAATCTTGTTAGGGATAGGTGTAGGACCTCAACCTAACAAAATAAAGGCCAACCCCATCAGGAATAGGAGAAGGACCTCATCCTGATGGAAGGACAAGAGGAGAGGCCCTTTCAATGGCCCATTCATACCCCAATAACCTTGTTAGGGATAGGAGGACCTCACCCTAAGAAAGGTAAAGGACAACCCTATCAAGAATAGGAGACGGACATCGTCCTGATGGAGGAACAAGAAGAGAGGCCCTTTCAACGGTCTTTTCATACCCCAATAATCTTGTTAGGGACATGAAGAGGACCTCACCCTAACAAAGATAAAGGCCAACCCCATTAGAAATAGAAGAAGGACCTTATCATGATATAGGGACTATGAAAATTCAGTATCGCTCTAATATCAATTATTGTAACATTACCATGGCATCACCTATCTCTGATACCACGTGCAACGAAAATCCCTGATCTTTAGCATGGACTTGAGGGGATCTTTGACATTCTCTAAGGGCAACAAACCATTGATCCACCAATTTAGATCTGTGATGGGGTGCCTCCCTCCTTGGACTTGATGGAGGCGCCCTCTTAGGGCAGCAACTCTAGAGAGAAGAGAGAAGAGAGATTGAGGAAGATAAGATCTATATTGCAATCCACGTTATAAAATTCTAATATAATCTATGTATTTATACATAGCTATTAGGCCCGACCAAAAACTTTTCTGACTAACCCAATACATGAAAGCACTCATCGAGCCCATGTACACCTATGTCTCCTATGTTCTCATCCTCTAAATCTAAACTCAACCCATATATATGTTAACCACCTTAAGACCTTATTGGACCATGCCTTAAGAATCCAAATAGAAAATCCCATCCAATTCTATTTGCCATCGTCTAGCCGGCTCTGTCAGTAGTCGAGCTGGCTCGACTGGGTCTCATCCGAACCCTATCTTCTATCTGCCTGAGATAGCCAGCTCGACTGCACCCCAAGTTGGCTCGATTCAGCCCAAGCTAGCTCGACGGCGTATCCAAGCCAGCCCGCCTGTGTGTCAACCCCTTATCTTGACTAATTCTTCTCTTGATTTTGATCCTTTGCTCCATCTTATATCTCAGATCTCTAGAGCACCTACCAAGCCCCTCAAGGTCCTCACACCTAAACTTCGAGTCCGTGTAGGGCTACACGCCGCCTTCATCCTAGGACAACTCCTATCCTAGCCCTAGGACTCACACCTATCCAAGACTCCTAGAGCCAACATCTTGGCTCCTTCTATAGCCCCCTAAGGCTTGGGAGCACCACACCAAATCCTACAATCTTCACCTTGGTGTGTCCAAGTCTTGCAACACCTGGTAATATTCTCCTGCATGATCCTACTGTCGATGTAGGCCCTGATAGCCTCTTGTGCAAATACCATCTTCACCAATCATCTTCAGCTATTGTCCATCCTTAAGGCCTTTGGGATGACTATCTCTATGACTGAAGATCTTAGCTTGCTTCTTCGCACTATCCTAGAATTGTAGGAATCATTCTACTTGGCAGCTGCATCAATTTTCCTAGACTTTCCTTGAGATCCTGCAGCATTCCTATACCAGCACTCACTACATATCCTTGCACGATCTTCTTAGAACTTCACCAGTCTTTTCCACACGTGCCGCTCCATCTGGAACTATGCATCTTCGACGTTGATGCTAGGATATTGATCCTCCTGCACTCCTGTGCTCTGAACTCATGTCACATCTCCACCGATGAAGCCATCTCTATTCGGTGCTCCACCTAAAATCAAAGCCCACTTGATGCCATTGAAGCTGACTCTGTAATCGAGTCTCTCAAGACCAACCACTCAATGCTGCGCTGCTGAGCCTGCCATTGCACCTCGAATATTATCGCTGTCCCTTTAGACCCTCTGCATTCCATGGATCCCTCCAAAGCCATCTCAGATACCTTCATAACCTACGGGTACCTTCAAAATCTAAGAGCTCATCCAACTCTTTAAAATCAATAACTGAACCCTAGAGAATTCCACTCTAGTCTTCTCTTTTTCTACCCTTACACTAGCCATCGCTTCAGTTGCGCCGGGAGGAACTGTAGCTTAAATCCTATCCTAGGCTTAGATCCATCTATCTCATCCTGAGGCTCTTGAGACTCCCTAGCTCTCCCTAAGATCTGCTCTCAGTCTTTCTGAGATGCCTTCTAATACTCTTTGCTAAGATACCTCCTCGACTATTGCACCGTCGAGCCTCTCTCAGTCCTATGCCTTCAAAAAAGTACTAATACAGCACTCCAGTGCTCCCCACCTCATCTCTGTGCCACCTCCTCATAGGTATCTAGGTCCTCTCTTGCTACACATAATCCATCCTCTATCTGAATCGCGACTCTCCCTGGTGCTTCTGCAGAAGAAACCTGATCCAAGATCAGCCATCCAATACTGACCTACTGGACCTCCATGGATCATCCATCCTCATCACCTACAAGGCTTTGTAAATTCATACTTTAGTCAAACCATTGAATGCATCCCCAACTACTTCTTCCGCCTTCCTACAACTAAAGGATGTATAGTCGCTTCTTCAGCTTTTCTTCAACCATTACCCCTTGGAAAATCTCTCTTCATCCACCAAACAGCCCCACACTGCCCATCTTCTTAGAGAATCCTGTCACCCATCATACACTCCAATCTCTCCAACCAAGATCGATCAAAAAATTATGCACCTAAACCTTCCACGCTGAAAAAAAATCCTTCTCCTTAATCCTCTTAGCCTCCACCTTCAATCCACTGCTCCTGGTTGGCCAAACACAGTAATAACAATGATAAATCTAAGATATATCATGAAATACCTATGCAAATTCCTGATTTCATCTTGTATGACTTCTTCTTTTCCATGCACCACTAAGCTCTGATATCAATTATTAGCGCATCACCATGGTATCACTTAGCTCTGATATCAATTATTAAAATTTGGTATCGCTCTGATATCAATTATTGTAACATCACCATGGCATCACCTATCTTTGATACCACGTGCACTAGAAACCCCTGATCTTTAGTATGGATCTGAGGAGATCTTTAACAATCTCTAAGAATAACAAACCATTGATCCACCAATTTAGATCTGTGATGGGGCACCTCCCTCCTTGGGCTTGAGAGAGGTGCCCCCCTTAGGATGGCAACTCTAGAGAGAAGGGAGAAGAGAGATTGAGGGAGAAAAGATCTATATTCCAATCCACGTTATAAAATTCTAATATAACCTATGTATTTATACATAGCTATTAGGCCCGACCAAAAATTCTCCTGGCTAACCTAATATATGAAAGCACTCATCGAGTCCATGTACACTCATGTCTCCCATGTTCTCATGCCCTGAATCTAAATCCGATCTATACATGTGTTAGCCACCTTAAGACCTTATTGGACTAGACCTTAAGACCCCAAATAGAAAATCCCATCCAGTTCTATTCATCTTCATCGAGTCGGCTCTATTAGTAGCCAAGCTAGCTCAACAGCATCTCGCTTGAACCCTATCTTCTATCTACCTAAGACAGCCAGCTCGACTGCACCCCGAGTCGGCTCGATCTCAGTCCGAGCTGGCTCGACTGCATATTCGAGCCAACCCACCTGTATGTCAGCTCCTTGTCTTGATTAATTCTTCTCCTAGCTTTGGTCATTTACTTCATCTTATGTTTCAGATCTCTGGAGCATCCACTAAGCCCCTCAAGGTCCTCACACCTGAACTTCAAGTCTGTGCAGGGCTGCACGTCATCTTCATCCTAGAATAACTCCTGTCCTAGCCCTAGGACTCACACCTATCCTAGACTCCCGAAGCCAACACCCTGACTCTTCCTATGGCCTCCCAAGGCTTGGGAGCACCACACCAAATCCTACAGGAACAAGGGGAGAGGCCCTTTCAATGGTTCTTTCATGCCCCAATAATCTTGTTAGGGATAGAAGAAGGAACTCACCCTAATAAAGATAAAGGCCAACCCCATTAGGAATAGGAGGAGGACCTCATCCGGATGGGAGGACAAAGGGAGAGGCCCCTTCAATGGCCATTTCGTTTCCTAATAATCTTACTAAGGATCGGAGGAGGACCTCATCCTAACAAAGATATAGGCCAACCCCATCAGAAATAGGAGAAGGATCTTATCCTGATGGAGAGGCAAGGGGAGAGGCCCTTTCAATAGTCTTTTCATACCCCAATAATCTTGTTAGGGATAGGAGGAGGACCTCATTCTAACAAAGGTAAAGACCAACCTCATCAGGAATAGGAGGAGGACCTCGTCCTGACTAGGGGACAAGAAGAGAGGTGCTTTCAACAGCCCTTTTATGCCTCAATAATCTTGTTAGGGATTGGAGAAGGACCTTATCCTAATAAAGATAAAGGCTAACCCCATCAAAAATAAGAGGTGGACATCGTCCTAACAGGATGACAAGGGGAGAAGTCCTTTCAACAGTCCTTTTTTATCCCAACTATCTTGCTAGGAATAGAAGGAGAATCTTGTCCTAACAAAGATAAGAGCCAACTATATCAGGAATAGAAGAAGAACCTCATCCTGATTCAAGCAAAAGCTATAATTGATCACACAGAAGTTGGAATATCTTTTAGTTGCAAAAAGTCAAAGATATCAGGAACAAGAGCATAAAACATAATGACTCCTATTTATAAACGAGGGTGAAAGATGTTCAAGATATGGGATAAAGATCTCAAAATGACACTGGCAAACAAAGAAGAAGAAAAGAAAGTGATATGCACAAAAGCCTTCTTAGTGGTGTAATCCCTAAAGAATTGCTTGGAAGATTGGTAGAGATTATTGATTTCATTGGAGGCCTCAGCGTAATTCTTCTTTGACTTCTTAAGCTCCCCCTCTATTTTTTTCATTTTCCTCCGAAGGTGATGAACTTCTTTCTTCAACCTTCTAATGGTAGCCTTTAAAGGTATACCTTGAGGTAAAGAGTTGGCTTCAATAGGAAACTGCACTTAATACATGAAAAAAATCATAATGCATGTACTACTAAAGGAAAAGATTTACTTTCATTAATCAAATATTTTTTAAGTATAGAAGAAAGAAGAAAAATTTAAAAAAAAAGTACAAAAATAAGAGGCCTCAGACCTCTGGTGGAGAGGTAGAGGAACTCGATGCAATCGGTTCCTCGATAATAGTGAAAGGAGGCTCGACTAGTGGGAGTTCGATAGCAACAGATGGAGGCTTGGCTAGTGGGAGATCGACAGTAGCAGTGGAAGGCTCAGCCTCATCATCAGAATCTCCTTCGTCAAGAAAACCAAGATCAAGCTCAAAAAATTTATCGACCACATTCTTTTGGCAAAGCTTGTGTCTCTTGATGAAGGATAGTTGGGCGAACTCAACCTTTATGTCCCTCATTTCGGTAGAAATCTTGAACTCCTCCATAGCCTGGACCTTAGCCTCCACAATTCGGTCTAAAGTTTGTTGCTCCTTCTCCACCATTTCAGCTTCCATCTTTTCTCTCTTCTCAACCTTGGAGGCCAGCTCCTCCTTTGCCCTCGTCGAAGCTTGTTCGGCATCCCATATAGTTTGCCGAAGCCCTTCAACCTCAGTCGACCTCTCCTTGAGTAGGCAATTGACATTGGCTTTCTCTTCAAGGAGGCATGCAACTTTGGCTTGACGATCTTCTTCAGATTTCATGACCTCCAATTTTATATAGTTCATCATCTTGATATTGGCGATCAACTGGTGTCCAATCTATGAAAATGATCAATTGCCTTGTGTTAATGAGGAAGCAGGGAACCGAAGGAAGAACATACCAGCAAAAGTGAGAAGTCGGAAAAAGAAGAAGGAATTTAAATAATAGAGAGAAGCTTGAGGTAGTTATGAATGTAGATCTGCTCCACCCAATCTTCATTCGATGCATGTCCCACTCATCATGATAGAGGACAGGTGGCTAATAGAACCTTAATTATATCATACATTGGATAGCACTTTAGTGATAGTTTCAAAAAATCTATTTTTTTGGATTACCTCATGTTGAAGAAGCTTCGGCGCCAACTCAAAAAAAGCCAAAATGTTTCATTTCTTGATAGGTAAAAAATTGGTAGAAGATTTTGGCTATTGTAATTTTTGTACTTTCTTTGTCTGAAATTCAAACTCGAGAGTAGAGGGACAAGTGTTGGAAGTAAAATAACCTCCGTCAAAATTCTTAACTGCCAACCCCCATTCTGAAGGAATTCGCCGACCCTCTCAACAATAAGTCTGTATCCCAGAACTTGTCGAAAGCATATTAAAGCTCAACTAGATGATCTTGAATAGTAAAAGCAAACTATTATTTAATTAAACTTACTTCTTAACTTAGAATGAATGATGAGACCAAAGTTCAACCCACCCAATCTTGATTGGTGATGAGTTTTGAAGATAGTTGAAGTCCTATATTATGGACAACACGCTCCTCCCAGCAGTGCTCCATTCAGAGGTATTCTATCCGGTCGAGCTCCCTTCAGTCGGGCTCCTTCCAAATGAACTCTTCCTAGTCACGCTCCTTCTAGCAGCGCTCCATCCTAGCAGATTTCTTCTAGCCAAACTTCTTTCAGTCATGCTTCATTCAGCCAAAGTCCTTCTATTCGAATATACTTTAGGACGAGCATCTCCCAGCCAGTCATGAACCTACTTAGCCCATACCACATCTATTAGCTAGAGCCATCCAAAAGGATCTTGTCAAACCACTGATTCATGATGACCATTCCACGAAGAATGGAGCATAGTACTTTAGATCTCAATCTAGGATGCGCCTACCCGTACATGACCTAGGAGGCTTTCAAACTCCTTAAAGCCTCTGGACACTGCTCCAACAGATCTCGATCGGTAACATGTTCACTGCCCACACTGAAGCCTTCAACCTACACCCGAACTCTAATGAACAGATCTCGACCGCTTATAAGTTGCAACAAATGATAATTCATCCTTTGTAATAAACTCCTCATGGCCTAAGCGGTCCACTACCAGATAATTATGGCTGTCACCATCAGTTTGTTACATGCTCTATCTATAAAAGAAATCCTACAGACACATTTTCTTCTAAGCTCTCTTCTCTTCTCATTACTCTATTTCTCTATTTTCTGAGCACTCCATTTCAATTGACCAGAGAATTGATTTAAGTATCGGAGGATCCTACCGAAGCCATCCACCTTCGGTTTAGACTTTATTTTGCAGGTTCCATCGGTGGCCTCATCTTTCCAACTTCAGCTACCTCCAACATCCTTATAGATTTCTACACTAAGTTGTTGGTGAATTTAATAAAATATCTACATATACATCTATAAAAAAAATTAGGATAAATTAAAAATTACTCATGATGAAACAAGCAAAGTTAAAAAGTTCAAAATTAATTTGCTTGTTTATAAATATAAATTATTTAAAATAGAATACTATAAGTCAATTTTTGATATATTTTTTAAATTTATAGATATTATTAAGTAGTCTTGACAAAATCTATACTAATAATGAGCTTATTGGCAAGGTTCTTAGGGGTTTACTAAAGTCGTGAAAAGCTAAAGTGATAGTGATATAAGAAGTGAAAGATCTTAGCAAGCTATCTATGAAAGAATTAATTAGTTTACTCATGACATATAAGTTGAATGTGCACCAAAATGAGAAGAAAGAATAATCAAAAAAGAGAAGGACCATCACCTTCAAATCAATTGCTAAATCAAAAGAAAGCGATAAGTTGGAGGATAAAGATGAAGGAGAAAGTGAAGATGAAGTTGAGGACTTGAGGCTACTCACTAGAAAATTTAAAAACATCCTCAAGAAGAAATGGCTAAAAAAAAGGAAGATAAAGAGGATAAAGAAAGAAATATCATATAATTATGATAAGGTGGGATATTACAAGCCAAACAACCCTTGACTCAAAAGGAACCTCAAAAGGACCAAAAAAAATGCGATGATGGCTATTTGGGGAGATAGTGATATTTTAATTTGGATTTAAAAAAAAAAAGGAAGAAAGTATTGTAAATCTTTGCCTCATAACTCATAATGATAAGATAAATTTTGAAAACTCTTCTAAATTTATCTTTGATGAATTATTTGAAGCCTTTCATAAATTAATAGATGATTTTGAAAAGATAAGACTGAAAAATAAAGAGCTTAAAAGATCCAATCTGATTTTAGCTTAAGAAAAGAACAAACTTTTGAAAGAAAAAAACTCTTTAGCTGAAGAAAAAGAAAATCTTTTGAAATTTAAAAAATTTTTAATAGAAAAAATGTAAAACTAAGAAAAAATACTAAAATATTGAAGTTTATAGTTAAAAAGTTTATATTTAGTTCGCAAAAGCTTCAATTAATTTTAAACAATCAAAAAGCTATTTTCAACAAGACTAAAATTTATTTTAATTATTTAAAAAAATAAAGATTTATCAAAAATATGCATGCTAGAACTTTTTATTAAAATTATTATATTACTTGCTTTAAATGTAACAAAGTAGGTCATAAAATTTTTAAATATAATATTAATCAATTTGGTCATAATTTATTGAAAAAATTTGAGTTTCAAAAGAAATTATGAGCACTAACTTCTATTGATCCAAGAAGGCTTAGGTACCAAAATCTACAAAATGATCAATTTGTAGGTGTGCCAAGCATCCAAGGATATGAAAGGTATAAATTCTTGAAAAATGGATGCTTAGAACTCAAAATGGATGGGTGATGATGATTGATAAAAGATAAACCTTCTTCACATCATGCCATCATTGATTATCAAAATAATCTATTGATTTTGATGATTTTTTTTGTGAAGGCATATAGAATACATTGTTCTTCCTTGCATTTGTGATTGCCTTATTTTTTGCCTTGAATATTTTGATGTATACATCATTGTAGGTATAATATTTACTTTAAAATTTATATGCTCTCTTAACTCCTTATATCATATTATTTTTTATTGGTAATCACTTGGGAAATATAAATCAAAATAAGCTTGATTGAATAAGAAATCACTTGTGTGCAAATCATATTGAATTAAATTTTGACATTCTCATAAGATATCTAAGTATTCAAATCCCTCAAACATTGTATGATCTAAGAACTTCAATATAAGAGATCTATTCATAAAAGTGTGTGTGTAGACATTGATTTGCATGATAAATCATTGCATCATGATAATTCTTAGTTTGATCTTTGAGGCTTTATTAATCCCCTAGTTGAACCTTAACCCTAGAGCCACTATCTAGTTCTCACTCGATTTGATCATATTTAAATTAATTGATTCTTAATCCCCCACTTGATTCATTTGAATTTAAATATCCTTTTGACCATGGATTTGATTTGCCATGGATCCCTGTTCAATTTGAACAATTTTTTCTTGGATCAAAACTCCTTGAATTATTTTCCATATTAAGGAGTTGACTCTTGGAAAGGAGTCAACTCATATTTTCAAGAAAAAATAAATTTTGTGAGGAGTCAACACTAGTTTTACTAGAGTCAACCAAAACTAGAGTCAACTCCTCATCAAGAGTCGACTCGTGTTTAATAGGAGTTAACCCTTGTGTTAGGGATTGATTTTTTAATCTAAGTCATCCCATTGAACCATCACTTCTGTCCATTTTCTTTCAAGCTAGAACTCCATTTAATGCTCTCTCCCTCCTAAATCAAAGCTTTCCCCTCCATTTTCTGCCTGATTTATCATAGTCCTGGTCTCTAATGGCACCTAACAAACAACTCGCTCGTAGGAGGACTCGTGTAGAACTATTAAGTCCTAAGGTGTCACCAAGCATTTCTCCCATGCATGAATGAAGATCCAAATTTAGGAATGATAAGGGATAGTCCTCCATAGCCCGGCATGCTCCATCTCAAGTCCCTCCTGCACCACCTCCACCTCCATGGCCAACCCCTACTAGAATTCCTATATCTTCTAGGGTTTTGTCGACAGGAAGAAAAGTGGATTTTGAGTTCTTGCACCATGAAGGTTTCTCTATTGGGCAAAAGATTAGAAAGTTAGAGTGGGAAATTTTATGCTTATTGGATATTTTGACCTACCCTAATATTGTAAGAGAATTCTTTGGAAATCTAAAATCGGAAGGTAGGATCATTGATATTGAGGTTTGGGGTGTCCACATTATATTGGATGCAGATCAATTAGCACAGATACTAAGGATGACTAGTGAAGAAAGCTCATTTGATTATTTAGAGAAGTCTCTTGGTTTGAAATATATCTTGGATAGAGATGAGGTGGATGAGTTAGAGAAGGTGAGCATGAACCAATTGAGCATTGAGATGCACCTCCTACATCACATGGCGAGTTGGATTTTCTTCCCCAAGATGGGGAGATTCAATTTTATTTCAGGTTGTGACATCACTTTTATGTACCATGTGATACAAGAGATTCCTCTGAACCTACCATCTCTCACGATATGTTAGATGGAGGAAGCAGCTGGTAGGTTAAAGGCCTCTCTATCCTATGGCATGGTATTGACACTCATGTTTTAGGAGTTTGGGATAGACCATCAGGAAGAGACCACCAAAGCCTTGATGCACACAAATACGTATAGTGACTAATCACTCTGATAGATGAGATTCCAGAAGGTTGATGGTTGTTGGCTTCATAGAGGTGTAGTGCAAAGAGATGAGGACACTAATGATGATGAGGTTCTTGCAATGGTACCTATTATAGATATTAGATTAGAGAAGCTAGTAGTACAGACTAAAATAGTTTTATCTCCACCGACCATTCATCAAGAGGATATAATTTGACATTCAGATAGATTGGATGAGGATGCACTTATTGAGAGAGTTTCTAGCAAAATCATCACTTCAGTTTGTGTGGAGATTCAGAGGTACACAACTGAGGCACAGCAAGCAAGGATAGACCTGATAAAAGCTCTATCATTGGTCAGAGAGGAGTCTGCTAGGTTGATTCAAATCATCACTATAATGAGGTATGATGTTCATGATCGAGGACAGTCATCTAGTCATCTGGAGACACTAGACCACCCACACCCTCTTAGCCTAGACCACCATCCTAGGATCACCTTGATCTACTCTTTTTAGAGCTATAATATTTGATTTCTTAGAGCTATAATATTTCTAGCAATCCACTTTTTGATAGATATAGATTGCATATATTTTGGATGTACTAATATTTACTATCTTTGTAATCACTTTTTATAATCATAATTTAATAATCAATGAAAATATGATTTTTCTTGAAAATTTAGTGTATTTGTTTGCGCTTATTTGCTTAATTGAATATGTGCTTTGATTGTAAAATAAAGGGGGAGAAATGATTGCTTACATGAATTGGAAGAAAAAGGAAAAGAATTAAGAAAAATAAAGCTGCATTTATTATAAAAAATAGGGGGAGAAAACTTCATTTGAAGAGAAATCATTATTAAAGGAGAAATCTTTATTTGAATTAATAAGAGAAATTCTTGATAATTACTTGTACTTTAGTTATCTTGATTTGCTCATTCCTGTTTGCCTTGAGAAATCCTTATTAATCTTTTAAAAAAAACTATTATCGCATTCTTTGATTATCATTTAGTCATCATTTTAATTGGTATCAAGCAGAATTTAAAAAAATATTTTGCTCCGAATGATCACTTTTGTCAAATAAATTTGAAAAATGCTCTTCTTAAATTTTAATTGGTATCAAGAAAAATTTTCAAAAAAGTTGATATTTGGTTTGAATTTCAAAGCAATTAGTATCAAGAGAAAATTTTCAATAAAATTATCACAGTTGGTATCATAATTTTCATATGTGGTATCAAACCACCAATTATTGCTTTGACAAAAAGAAAATAATACATTGTCTCAAATCTATTATGCTTTGATATATTCTTGATATAATATTTTTTAGATAGATTCTAAAATTTATATCTTTTTTAGACTTAATTGATTGATACCTTTTTAGAAAAAAGGATGATCCTTGAAAAACTAAATATATCTTATAATTTGCTTTGACCAAGCTACTTTTGAAAAGCCATCTTTCTTTCATCCTTAAGGCTCAAAGCAATTTTCTATCTGAATTTAAGAGTTTACTTATCTCATTTATGCTATTCAAAAAGGGGGAGAAATATCTTTTGAATCTATATTGGTCAAAAAGTGGAGAGGGGGAAGAAATTTTATTCAAAATTGAATTCAAAAAGAGAAGAAATTTTATTTTCCTCAATCTAAATTTGCTATAAATTTTCAATGCTTTCAGAAAGGGGAAGAAGTTATAAAATCTGAACTTGATACAAATTTTATGAATTTGATTTAAATTTTAACTTAATTTTGATGATAATTTTTAATTATTTTCCTTGCACTTTTTGATGCTATCAAAAAGGGGGAGAAATTATATTAAGTATATGCTTGAAATGCTTCAGTTGATCACATGCTTGAAATGCTTGAAATTGAGTTGATCATATGCTTGAAATGCTTGAAATGCTCATTTATTTGCTTGAGTTAATCATATGAAATGAGTATATGTTCTGAATATATGCTTTCTTGAATATCATATATCAAATGCTTAAAATCTGAATTCAAGCTAAATTCTATTAAAATATGCATCAAGTATATTCTTACATGTGCTATTTAGTCAATTCATGATTCATTAATTAAAATACATTATATTTTATTGTGCATATACTCAAAGTTTTATCATCATCAAAAAGAGGAATCTTGTTAACCCTATATTGATTTTGATGGTAATAAATATTGAGTAATTATGCTACTAATCATATATTTCAAGGATGGATGTAGGATTTTTCAGGTGCTCAAAATAAAAAATTTATCCATGGGACAAATCCTCTCAAAGAAGCTAAGTCAAAATAATTTAAAGATGAAATTCCAAGTTTTTGACTTAGTGGAGTTGATCCAAGAAATATTGACGTCGACCCTTAAGAGTGGCAAGTCGACTTTGGTATGCTAGAGTTCACTGGCATGAATGGTGAGCCGACTCTCTCAATGAAGATAGAAGATTAGATTTTTTGGATCCCTACTCAAGTCGACCCTTGAAATGGTCAAGTTGACCCCTGGATAGGTCGAGTCAACTTAAAAAGATAGTGAGCCAACTCTCTCAGAAAAGATAGAATGCAAGATTTTTTAGACCTAAGGTCGAGTCGACTCCTGATATGGAAAAGCTATAATGCTAGTTTTTTTGTACTTCTTCAATGATCATTTTTCCTCTCCAACAGTTAGTTTAAGTCTTCCAACGGGCAAAACTCTTTCTCTAACTATCTCCAAGCCTATTAAAAGCTAAAAAAATCATTTAGGAAGCAAGAGAAAGGGGGTTAAAGAGTGAAATACATCATTTTGTGATAGCATCATTGAATATCTTTGAGAAAGGAAAATAGAGAGGAATTAAGTGCAGAGTTTTGAGTGAGCCTTCAAGAGAAATCTTCACCACCTTTAACTATATCCTCTTATTGGGGATAAATTCCGCTCCTGCCGAAGCCCGGCCCGACGCTCGGCCTAATGTAGCCAGTAGCCACAGAAGAGCTCCGGCAGACGGGCTTCAACCAAACTCCCAGCGGCCGAGCTTCTTCCAGTAGGCCGAACCAGACAGCTGCCGAGCTTCTTCCAGATTCCCAGTGGTCCAACTTCTCGACAATCGCCCTTCGTCGAACTTCGGACGACCGAGCTCCTACCGAACTCTCAAGTATCCAAGCCTCAGCCGAGGTCCAACAGCCGGCCGAACTCTCAAACGGTCGAGCTTTGAATTCCCAGCGGCCGAACTCTTCAGCGGACGAGCCTTAGCTGCATACCTCCAGCCAGACGCATATGGGAGCCGAACTCCCTCCTATCTTCCTCTTCAGGAGCTCGAACTCTGAAATGGGCACATGACGAAGGCCTTCAACTCTTCATTCGGCAAGCTCTGCAGCCATCACCATCAGTCCACCGCAAGCTCTGCAACCATCACCATTAGTCCGCCGCACCGTCAGGCGGCGATGGCTGTCGCCATCAGTCTGCCGCAAGCTCTGCAGCCATCACCATCAGTCTGCCGCACTGTCAGGCGGCGATGGCTATCGCCATCAATCCGCCGCACACGGCACCACCCCGTGAGACTGACTTTGCCGAACCTCGAGCGGCCTACCAGCACGCGACTGCAGTTGTCACCATCAAGCTCCACTATTTAAAGGACCCTCCGACACGCTAAAGCGAGGCTCTCTGGACTTCAACTCTCTAAGCTCTCCTCCTCATCTCTAAGCTCTGGAACTCATTTCGAGCACTCCATTACTGTTGGCCAAAAACTGACTTGACCGTCGGAGGGTCCTGCCGGAGCCACCCCCCACCAGCTCCGGACGGGACTTTATTTTGCAGGTCCCCGATGGCGACCTCAGCGGCATCGACTCCGACGACCTCCGGCGAAGATGGATTTCTGCACCAACAGATTGGCGCTGGAAGAAGGGACTTGAACCTTCGAGGTTCCTTTGTTCTTGAAGGGGTGCTCAGCGACGATTCTCTTCTTCCCACTCTGGATTCTCCCTCTTCCCCTTCGGGATTCCTTTCTCGAAAGAAAATGCCCCCTAGGAGAGCCTCGACCCAGCGATCGACGGCCTCCGCAACCCGATCTCGTTCGGATCCGTCTGCTCCCGCTCCAGCCCCGGCGACCCGAGTTAACTCTGTAGCCGCAGTGGACGCGGAGCAGTTCGGCCTACTCGCCCAACAGGTCTGTGATCTTACGGAGGCAGTGCAGGCGATGTAGGCCACGCATCCGTGGGCCTCAGTATCAGCTCGACCGACGCGGGATTCCCCGGAGTCCCGGGGTCCGGCCCAGGGGCGACCGGCATGGGCTACCCGACCTTCGGTCCCCGAAAGGGGAAAGAAACCGGGGGAGAGCCCCCGCTTGGACCGTGGCTCGACCCAGGGAGAAGCTTCGCGCCCATTCTGCGAGAAGACTTTGGAAATCAAGGATCGCGAGGATCTCCTGGATCAAAGGCTCTTAGAAATGAGCCGACGCATAGAAGAACTTCATCATACTCCCTCCTCCCGTGGTAATGATATTTGCGCTAACCCTCCTTTCTTGCAGAGAATTATGCAGGAGCAGATCCCGCCGAACTTCAAGCTCCCGCACTTCGAGAGCTATGACGGGACCACCGATCCGGTCGACCACTTGGAAGCCTTCAGGACGACAATGCTGCTTCATGGTGCGCCGGATGCCATCTTGTGCCGGGCTTTTCCCTCCACCCTCAAGGGGGCAGCCAGGAATTGGTACTCGACGCTTAAGTCGAGCACCATCCAATCATTTGACCAAATGAGTCAACAGTTCGTGGCCCATTTCGTCAGTAGCAGGCGGCCGCATCGAGGCTCGGATTCCTTGATGGCCATCAGGCAGAAGGAGGGAGAACCCATCCGGGCTTACATCACCCGGTTTAACGCAGCTGCGCTGGAAGTCCAAAACTTGGACCAATCAGTCGCAATGGCCGCCCTCAAAGGTGGCCTTCAGAAGAACGACCTGCTGTTCTCCCTGGAAAAGAAATACCCTAATGATTTCGCTGACATGCTAGCTCGGGCCAAAAGTTACGCCCGGGCGGAGGAGGCTTTCGAAGCCAAGGACGATGAAGCTCGTGACAAGCGACGAATCAGCAGGCCAGGAAGGCCCGCCGAAGAAAGGAAGCAGACCGAGGCACGGCCGCGCTCCCGAACTCCCCACGGTCGTGGGCGAGCCCGAACTCCCCCTCAGGCTCGGAGGCAGGGGACTCCCGACGGAAGGACACGCCGAGGTTCTCCTCCGCACCAAGGTTCCCCTCCGCGCCAAAGTCCTCCCCAACGATGATTTCACAGCTACGCCCCCCTCAACGCCCCGAAGGCCCAAGTGCTGATGGAGATCAAAGAACGACTTCTGAGGCCGGAGAGAATGCGTTCCCATCCTAGCAAACGCAACCCCAACAAGTTCTGCCTTTACCATCGCGACCACGGTCACGACACTAAGGAGTACATCCAGCTCCAGGACGAGATCGAGGAGCTCGTCAAGCGAGGCAGATTTGACCGATTCCTACGAAGACGGCCTGAAGAGCGAGAAGATCGGCTAAGGGCGTTGCCACTGGGTGGGGGAGACCAATAAGAGGATCGGCCACCTCTCGGCATCATCAACACTGTCTCGGGGGGGCTTCAGCAAGAAGAGGCTGGCGGATCCGAGGGACCGGCAAAGAGGCGGAGGACCATGGAGCCTATGACATTCACCGAGGCGGACGGCCAGGGGATCCAATTTCTGCATAACGATGCGATTGTAATCTCTTTGAACATCGCTAACTATGATGTGCGTCGTGTTTTGGTGGATAATGGAAGTTCGGCAGACATATTGTTCTACGATGCCTTCTCAAAAATGTCCCTACCTGATGACCGCTTAGGACCTGTGAACTCCCCCCTAGTAGGATTTGCTGGCGGCGCCGTTTCGGTCGAAGGTGTAGTGACTCTGGCTGTGACAGCAGGCCGATATCCAAAATTGGCTAAGGCGTAGGTCGACTTCTTAGTCGTAAGAACCCCGTCCGCCTATAACGCTATCCTCGGGCGACCCGGCCTGAATACGCTCCGGGCGGTGGTGTCTACCTACTACCTGAAGATGAAATTTTCGACGAGTTATGGGGTCGGCGAGGTCAGAGGAGACCAAACTCTGGCAAAGTACTGCTACTCGATCGCCCTACGCAGGGGGAACCAGCCCAACCCTTACCTTGTTGACGGGCTGGACGCTCACGATGACCTCACCGAGGAGCGGGGCGAGCCTGCGGAAGATCTCATCTCCGTACCCTTGCATGACGGAAGCCCGGGGCACGTGGTGCAGATCGGCTCCAGCTTAGCGACCGAGGTTAGGGAGCAGCTCATTGCTTTTCTCAGAAGAAATGCAGACGTCTTCGCATGGACCCCAGCGGATGTACCGGGGATCGACGCCGAGGTCATGGAACATCGACTAGCCGTCGATCCGAGGTACCGACCCATCAGAGAAAAGCTGCGCCACCACACACCGAAGAGACAGAAGGCGATCGCCGAAGAAGTGGACAAGCTCCTCAAAGTCGGACTCATCCGGGAGGTCAACTATCCGACGTGGGTCTCGAACGTGGTTCTCATCAAGAAGACGAACAACAAGTGGAGGATGTGCATCGACTTCAAGAAGTTGAACAAGGCCTGTTTGAAGGACAGCTACCCCCTCCCCAGGATCGACCAGCTGGTGGATGCAACCTCGGGCCACGAGCTCCTCACCTTCATGGATGCCTTTTCTAGTTACAACCAGATACGCATGGCACCCGAGGATGAAGAAAAGACCACCTTCATTACTGACCGAGGTCTCTATTGTTACAGGGTCATGCCTTTCGGACTCAAGAATGCAGGAGCGACGTATCAGCGCTTGGTCAACAAGGTCTTGAAGGGACAGATCGGCCGCAACATGGAGGTGTACGTGGACGACATGCTCGTCAAAAGCTGAGCTTCGACAGACCACCTCGCCGACCTTAAAGAGACCTTCGGTACGCTCAAGAGGCACGGATGAAGCTGAACCCGATCAAATGTGCCTTCGGCGTGACCTCCGAAAAATTCCTCGGATTCATGGTGTCAAGATGCGGAATCGAGGCAAACCCCGAGAAAATCCGAGCTATTCGAGAAATGACTGCTCCGAAGACCATCAAAGAAGTTCAGCGCCTGGCCGGAAAGGTGGCATCCCTAAGTCGCTTTGTCTCAAGGTCGGCCGAGCGGTGCATGCCCTTCTTCCAAGTTCTCAGGCGGTCGAAGGACTTCTGCTGGATGGTGGAGTGCAAACAAGCATTTGAAGAGCTCAAAAGCTACCTCGGCTCGCCCCCGCTGCTGGCAAAGCCCGAACCCGGGAAGAAATTATTTCTGTACCTTGCTGTCTCCCCCAGGGCCCTGGCGACGGTGTTGGTCAGGGAAGAAGCGAAGGCGCAACGACCGGTCTACTACGTGAGCTGAGCTCTGAGGGACGCAGAGACCAGGTACTCCAAGTTAGAAAAATTAATCTACTGTCTTCTAATTGCTGCCAGGAAGCTCCAACCTTACTTTCAGGAGCACACCATAACGATCCTCACAGACCAACCGATAAGAGCGGTCCTCCACCGAGCGGACGCTTCTGGGAGAATCGCAAAATGGGCGATCGAGCTCACAGAGTTCGACATCAACTACCGGCCCAGGCCATCGATCAAAGCCCAGATACTGGCAGACTTTGTGCTAGAATGCACCATTCCAGTCGAAGCCGAGCTTGGATCGAGCGACACCGACGTCGGGGCAGGACCGAGCTACGACGAAGCCAAGCTTTGGCAGCCGAGCCTCCCCGAAGAAAGGGCCGACCTTCCTGAAAACTTCTGGGTTCTGCATGTGGATGGCTCATCCAACTCCATCGGAGCCGGTGCAGGGCTGGTCTTGGTCAGCCCCGAGGGGATCATCGCCAAGTACGCGCTGCGCTTCTAGTTTCCCGCGACCAACAATGAAGCCAAATATGAAGCGCTGATCGCCGGACTGCGGATAGCAAGGGAACTGAAAGTAGATCGGCTTCAAGTCTATAGCGATTCTCAGCTGGTGGTCGGTCAGGTTGGCGGCAGCTACGAGGCACGGGAGGAAAGCATGGCGAGGTACCTCGGGAAAGTGAGGAATTTAATCCTGGCCTTCAACAGCTTCGGCATTCGGCACGTCCCGAGGACGAAAAATGCGAGAGCCGATCTTCTCTCCAAGTTGGCCACTTTCACCCCGGCCGAACTGCCCAAAGAAGTGTTTTTGGAAACTCTGAAGTGCCCGACCACGAAAGAATCTCAGGCCATCCTACGGACGAACTTCGAGCCCAGCTAGATCGACCCGTTGGTCGCCTACCTTAAAGAAGGGGTCCTTCCTCACGACTGAAAAGAAGCTCGAAAACTCAGGAATCAGGCCTCCCACTACATCTTATACGAGGATAGGTTATATAAAAGGTCGTACTCCCTCCCATTGTTGAGATGTCTCCGACCTTCAGAGGCCGACTTCGCACTACGGGATGTGCACGAAGGACTCTGCAAAGTCACGCAGGGGCCAGGTCCCTATCGCAGAAACTACTTCGGCAGGGGTACTACTGGCCGACCCTATTTCACGACTCCGTGGAATATGTGAAGAGGTGCGATCGCTGTCAGAAGAATGCCAGCGTGCAAATACGGCCAGCATCCGAACTTACTCCGCTCAGTGCGCCATGGCCCTTCGTGCAATGGGGAATGGACATACTCGGCCCCTTCCCAACAGCGTCCGGATAGCGGAAGTTTCTCCTAGTCACGATCGACTACTTCACCAAGTGGGTCAAGGTGGAACCACTAGCAAAGATCACCGAGGCCAAGGTGCAGGACTTCGTATGGAAGTCGCTAATCTGCCGGTTCGGCCTGCCCCAAACCCTCATAACCGACAATGGGCGGCAGTTCTTTGGAGCACGGTTTGCCGAGTTCTACGAAGGGCTAAACGTCTTCCACCACTTCACATCGGTGGCTCACCCGCAGGCCAATGGGGAAGCTAAAGTGACCAACCAGACCCTGCTGCAAGGTATCAAAGCAAGGCTCGATGGGGTAAAGGGTGCCTGGGTGGACGAACTCTACCACATCCTCTGAGCGTACCGAACTACACAGAGGGTACCGACCGGTGAGACGCCCTCTTACCCTTGCTCCCCCCCCCCTGCGCGTCTTACTCTCACCATCAACCTTACTGCCCTCTTCCACCAAAGTCTTAAGTGTAGCTCTGACCGACCAACACTTAGTGATCCTCTCTCTCTCTCTCTCTCTCACAAGCACGCGCGCGCGCAAAATCTATTGCAAGGGGCATGGCAAGGCATATAGTTCAAGAAGGAAAATAATGAAGCTTGTTTACAGCAGACTTAATAAGAAAATGGTCCAAATTAGACTATCCATTTTTTTTAATTTCTTTTCTTATTCATCATGTGGATAGTGAAAATAAAGAGATATCCTAAAAGAGGACTATCTTTATGGAAAGGAGGTGGGACATTTTATTTGAATTATATATCACAGAGATATTTGCATATTTTATAACCTAATGTATATTATTGTGATTATTATAATTATTTAATTTTTAAGTATATAAATGCTCTGATAGTTTAGCAATGGTTCAGCTGATGACCCAATGACTCAAACCCTTGGCTAGGTAAAGGTTTGATCCAGGTCTAATAAAACTGTTGTTAAATATTTATCTAGGAAATGACTGTCAAGGAATCCCTAACCTAGATCAATGTTGCACCCATATTGTGAACCACTTCCTTAGATCCCACTCAGCATGCATTGACCCTTCTATCTATTGCAAGATATACCAAGGCACTATAGTGTCATTATGGATGTGATACTTCATACTTCAGAGCATCCAGATGCTAACCTTCTGTGTTACATGTAACTATTGTTGATGATATATTACATATCAAACAATTAAAGGTTTCATTTTAGGCCTTCATGCCGTTGACACAAAAAGAAAAGGAAAACCATAGATGCCAATACTTAACTCAAGATTATCATTAAAAAAATATATAAAAGTCAGAACGCTTCATGCATCAAGCACCAAATCAATTGCTCACAAAAAAAATAAAATAAAAAATATTTAAATCAACCACTTAGTGTTCTTCACATTCCACTTTACCATGCTTGACCATCTTCAGTTACATTTCTACCATATATCAATCAAACTAAACATCCAAGTAATTCTTACTCGAATAAAAGCAAAGGTTATACTTATCACACTACAACAAGTTGGCAAGATATCCATCGATATATTCTAACCAGATGAATAATATGATTTTCACAAAATAATTTGTGTTCATACTTAATAGATTCTAAATTTCATAAGCAGGAAACTCACACCCACTAGAATATTTTGACCGTGGCACTAACCATATCATGAATGCCAAAGAGAGCTCCTAAGATACAGTTGTAAATGAGTGCCAAGAGACACATTTTAAAAAAAGGATTAAAAAAAAAAAAGAAAAGAGAAGAGAATAATGCATGTTTTCAAGTTTTCATAGGCAAGTCCAACTTAGCCAAAGCTAAAAGAAAAGCCACCTTCTAAAACATTACCAACAGCCAAGCCAGACTTTTCAATGGGGATAAAGTTCTTGATTTAATGATTGGGAGGTGACATATCTCCAAAAGAAAAAGAAAAGTTTCACTAAAAAATGAATTCAAATATTAGTCAGCTTTGGTTCAACTAAAACAAGAAGGAAAACCATTGAACATTGATCAAAAGAAAAATGGAACAGGAAAGGAAGCCTAGATAGACATGACAGAAAACATTATCCTGAAAAAAGGGGGAAAAATAGCTTTTCCGAACTTCAACGGGATCACAATGGCATTTGTTCTCATTACACATTTTTGTTGATGGCTTTATCAGGTCATTCCCCTGCCCTTTAAAAAAAGAAAAGCAAGAAGTGTTAGTGGGATTCCAAGAAAGTTAAGCTTATCTAACAGGGAACTGTGCACATGAATGATTATAGCATGGTTACAAAACAATTTTGCATAAATCATTCATGCATTAATTTTATCAAATTTGCCTGTCTAGTTTGGCAAACCTTCATCAGATTGCAAGATTTCTTATAATTTGTGATGTCTGGTTTTCTTTTTTTAACAAAGTAGGTATTTTTTGGTTCCACCTAGGAGTCTTGAAATGTACTAAATTGGTGGTTTTGGAATGAATATTGTCTTTTTCAAGTAACTTCGATGTTCAAGTTATATTTAAATTTTATCAGGCATTTATAATGCTCATCTGATCAAGTTTGTTAAACATCCATGAATGTGTGATTGTAAAGATCCATATGTAATTCATTCATGGCTCTGAAGCACTGAAAGGAATGCTCCTAAATTCAGGCAAGAAACATGATCAGAATCTTGTGTGGCATTAAGTATTTATCTAGAAAGAGCTGTGTCTTTGTACCCAAGCATTGACGGAAAAATGTATAGACCGTCGATCCAGCTGCAAGGAATTTGCATTCCTCCCTGGTGGTGCAGATGCTGCAGCACCAGATCCTGCACCACAAATTTAGTTCATAAGACATGTTACAGAATAAAGGATTAAATTTTCCTGAAGGCATATATGGTCAAACAACAGAAATAAAAGCTTCAGTAAACTTCTCTCCACCTGAGCTACGAGGCCTTGCATTTTCTGTAGCTGAAGATGACGATGATGACGATGATGATCTCCCTGATGGCCTAGCTGACTGAGAGGATGCACTGGTTGACGACATTGCCTCGACCACAAAATCAGGGTCCTATATTATGAGAATGATCATCAGAACTAAAAAGAGAAAATCAAATGGCAATCCAAACTGGAAAATTTATATTTTCTGGGAATAACTGAGCCGGCATCAGCAGTATCTGGTGAAAATTACAGCATGGAACATATCAAGACCAAAACAGCAGCTGACGACATTTATTTTCAGTTTACAATCATCATGAAACAGATATAGGTATTGTGAAAATTTTACATTAAACCAATATGCATGCAACACATTCAACCCTTAGGGCCCGTTCTTTTGTCGGTAAATATCATGGGAAAGTTGGCCAATTTTTTCATTGACCAACTTACCCATATTCTTACGGTTTTCAAAATGGATAAGTTACTTTCCCATGGATAGCATTTACCCATGAAATGAGGAAAAATATTACCCACCTAGGGGGTGGCTAAATCATTTTCCCATCAGCCAGTAAAGTAGGCATTTAATTTTATTCCTAAAATATCTCATCCTTATTTCCAATATCTCCATCATTCAATACTCAATAACTTAGTCTTCCACTTTCTCCAAACCTAAAAAGCATATAGAGTATTATGGGAAATAAAGATAAGTTTTAGCAACTTACCTAGGAAAGTAGTAGTACAAAAGAACATAGGTAAAAGATTTCAAAGCCATTTTCCCATGTGTAAAAGAACATGGATAAATTATTTTCCTATCTAAATGTTACCTGGAAAATATTAACCTACGAAAATATAGATTCCCATGTAAATTTTTTGCCCACAAAAGAGCGGACCCTTAGAGATATCTAAAGAAGAAAAAATGTGGAATTTCAGTTAAGAACATATTCCCTTGTGATTAAAAACCAAAAAGTTTATTTTCTTGCCACAAGGGATGCAATAAAACCCCTCAATGCAACAAATAACAATCCTGGGAACACACATACATATATATATGTACACATGCATGCATACATGGATGCATATAGACATAGATACATCACCCCTGAATGCTAGCCACATGACCAAGGTTAACCAATTCCAAAGTCCTAAACCCTATCCAAAAGGGTGGTCCCTTAAGATTTTAGCTTTCTTAGTTCTCTATTTATCAGAATTTATGCATCTAATTGTTTTTGCCAATTAAGTTGTTAGCTCATTATATAAATAAAAGTTTAACTGAAAGACTCAACATGTGATTAAGCAATGAGTAAGAGTCAAATAGGAGGGCCCTTTTGCACTATAAAACTTATGGTTACTTAGAGTCTTGACCAGTTGTCCACATCAAAATGAGACATTCTCAGATAAATGACTTGTCCTACGGTAGCCACATTATCTATAGTTCGCAAGCCCAATTCTAAAGAATTGTGTATGTCTCATTCATTCATATCGCTACCACCATGCTTGCCTATCAATAGTGTTCTCCTACCTAAACTTTAAATGGCATAATCCTTGCATATACCACATTCATTACTGCTGAAACCAAAAAAATCAAGATGCACAAACAAAGGTGTTGGATAGGTTTCAAAAAGGCATGCGACGTTCAGTAGTATCTTTATCAACTTAAGATTCTGTAGCTCAGTTGCATCAGAATGAGCAGCTAAAAAAAAAAATCACAAACAATAAGTAAAAGCGCACAAATTTTAGCCAAAAACTAAACGAAAAAATATAGGCCTAAAAACAACAATCAAGAAATCACCAGTCTATTGTCACGTAATCGAACTAAAATAAAACTAATGGCGGAAAAACTGTCTTGCCCACAATTCGAATTTAAAACACGAAATGCAAGATAGTAGGGTTTCCGAGGGATCCCCTTGTGCGCCAAACCTATCACAAAAGAAAAGAAAATAAACTGCACCAGAATCTAATCCACAAGACCCACCAATACAGGCGGAGAAATTGGAAAAAACCCAAGAAAGATCCCTAATTTTTTCTATTACTTCTATAAGCAGACCAATTCAAACAGTAAAAGACTGATAGAATCAAGAAACATAAGAATCTCAACAACAATAACCAAACTCACAGACGGTGAAAGAAACAAGGAAAACCCGAGGATAACTTACGATGAAGCGCTGGTAGAACTTGTGCTTGAAGTGATCGACGACGTCGGATCGGGAGGCCATGTGGGGAGGGATGAGGATGTTGGACCAGTACTCCGCCCACCGGGGATCGCTCTCGTAGTCGTACGCCGCCGCCGCCATCTTCTTTACCTTCTGCGGATCGTTATCGGCCTCCCCCATCGCCCTCTCTCTCTCTTCCTCTGCCTTTCCCTTTTGGAATGACACGATTGACTAGATTGGACGGAGGAAAACGAAGAGGATTCTTCCACAAACGCAGCCACCAACACGGCCCCTCTCTTTTTATTTTTTATTTCTACCCCCGACCCTCCCTCGAGAATCTTCTCACAAGAAGCGGATCAGCCCGGGTCGGGACCAATGGAATTAGACGCGTAGCGTTGTACGTCAGTTTCAGCCATTCCTTCGGTGGTTGTGTTTAATAACAACCGTAGCAACCCCCGGTAGATGGCAAATTATATCGCACACCAACATGGATACAAGTCCTTGATGAATAGAGTTTATTGAACGAAGATTTTACGATTTATATGGTGCATACTATGTAAAGAATAATTTTGACTCTTTAGTTTGAGTCATTACATCGCTATTAGTTGCTATTTTAAAAAAAAAATATTTCTTCATATGTTAAATAATAGAAAATAAAAATAAAAAATGGAAACCAGCTCATCTCCTCCGAAACCACCTCAAGCCCTGTCAGTTTCTTCACGTGGTGTGAAATGGTTCGCGGTTGAGCAGAGCCTACTCAAGAATATAGAGGCCCTCCCGATCATGGGTCATTTTACATTACTATAATATATATATACGAAAAAAATTTTATACATCAAAAAATATATTATTTTATTTAATTAAATCATATAATCATTATTTTTTAATATATATTTAATATCTATAATTTTAATTTTTTATTTAAAATTTTAAATAATAAAAATATTCCTTCATTTTGGATAAATTATAACATCCTATCACTATATTATGACATCCTGTAGTTAAATTATAATTTATTATACATAAGATATTATAAAAATATATATATTTTTATTATTTAAAAATGTTATAAATTTTTAATGATAAAAATATTTTTTTTACTTTATAATTTATGGATGAAAAATTATGATAGGATGTCATAATTTTTTAGAAGATGAGAGATATTTCCATCATTTAAAATTTTAAATAAAAAAATAAAACTCTAAATACTAAATATGTGTTGAAAAGCGGTGGACTATACGGTCCAATATAATCGGACGGTATGCTCCAGTCAATATTACTACACCGGATGTGGCGCATAAAATATTTCTCGTACGTATACATCTTATGATCCCATTTTGGGCTTCTTTAGCCCAATTGATAGAGATTATTCAATATATATTTGCAATACGATCTTTTAAAAGGATAATACTTTGGATGGTACTAGAGGTGCAATCGAGCCAAGTTGAGTTAAGGAATTAAAAATTTAAACTCAACTCGACTCAAAATACTCAGCTCGAGCTCGATCAAATTTTAATATCCCTATCAAACTCGAACTCGGGTCGATGAAAAATAAGCAAGATTTGAGTTCAACTCGACTTGATTCGAATATAAACCAAGCCTCAAGCTCGAAATCAAATTTTATCTTACTAATAATATATATATATTATAAATAAAATTAATATTATATATATATATATATATATATTCAAATAGATTTATGAGCTTTCGAGCCGAGTATCTTATTACTCAAGCTCAACTCGAGAAACTACTCAAGCTCGACTCGAACTCGATAATAATCAAGTTGAGTCGAGCTCGAATAGCTCACGAGCAACTCGACTCATTTGCAGCCCTAAATGGTACTAAAAAAAAATTTTGAAACCATATGTTGCTGGAAAATTTGTTTCTTGCACCAATGACTAGCCGCATCTCTAACTTCACCAATTCCTTATTATTATGTGGCCCATTAGTTATGAAGCATCTTTCTTGGTACCATGCTTGGGCTTTGTGAAAGTGCCTTTTCTTTGTGATCATCAAGAATGAAGTAGCCATTCAACTAAATAGTAATCCAATATTTTGTAAATCACACTAAAACTCATTTGATAAAAGATTTTTTATTCAAGATGGCTTATGTTGCTTATTAGATCGACTGGCTTGGAACACTGATCTATTTAAAGCTAAATGGTTATTAGTGAGGTTTATGTTTAAAAAACCTCATCCTAAACTATAAAGATTT
>QRFJ01000055.1:1259588-1335865 GCA_006176705.1 Cocos nucifera
TCCGAATGTGCCCCCACAGCCGGTTAGGAACAGGAGGAGAACCTCGTCCTAGCGTGAGCAAAGTCGAAGGCCCCGTTCACAAAGGACGGGATGGGGGGAGAGGCGAGGACGACGGTCCCCATGTGCCCCCACAGCCCGTTAGGAACAGGAGGAGAACCTCATCCTAACGCGAGCAAGGTCGAAGGCCTCGTTCCTAAAACGAGATGGGGGGAGAGGCGAGGACGACGGTCCCCATGTGCCCCCACAGCCCGTTAGGAACAGGAGGAGAACCTCGTCCTAACGCGAGCAAGGTCAAAGGCCTTGTTTGCCTAAAATGAGATGGGGGGAGAGGCGAGGACGACGGTCCCCATGTGCCCCCACAGCCCGTTAGGAATAGGAGGAGAACCTCATCCTAACGCGAGCAAGGTCGAAGGCCTCGTTCACCTAAAACGAGATGGGGGGAGAAGCACGGACGACGGTCCGAATGAGCCCCCACAGCCGGTTAAGAACGGGGGGAACCTCGTCCTGACGTGAGCAAGATCCAAGATCGAGCCTCAAAGTCTACGGCAAGCCTCGACTGCAGAAGATGAGGCCGCCCCCGAGCGCCCACGTCAACCTCGACCGTAGGAAATGAGTTCCGCTTCAACTCCAAACATCGATCGGAGATGAGACCTCCCCCGAGCTTCCGCTACAACGAGCGCGGGGCTCGAAAGAAAACTTCGGCAGTCGCCTGTTTTGGTACTCCCTTCCTTCAACTTTTGAACTCGAGAGTGGAGGGGCTACTGTTGGGGATAAATCCCGCTCCTGCCGAAGCTCGGCCCGACGCTCAGCGTAATGTAGCCAGTAGCCGCAGAAGAGCTCTGGCAGATGGGCTTCAACCAAACTCCCAGCGGCCGAGCTTCTTCCAGTAGGCCGAACCAGACAGCTGCCGAGCTTCTTCCAGATTCCCAATGGTCGAACTCCTCGGCAATCGCCCCTCGCCGAACTTCGGACGACCGAGCTCCTACTGAACTCTCAAGCGTCCAAGCCTCAGCCGAGGTCCAACAGCCGACCGAACTCTCAAATGGCCGAGCTTCGAATTCCCAGCGGCCGAACTCTTCAGCGGACGAGCCTTAGCTGCATACCTCCAGCCAGATGCCTATGGGAGCCGAACTCCCTCCTATCTTCCTCTTCAGGAGCCCAAACTCTGAAATGGGCACACGATGAAGGCCTTCAACCCTTCATTCGGTAAGCTCTGCAGCCATCACCATCAGTCCACCGCAAGCTCTGCAGCCATCACCATTAGTCCGCCGCACTGTCAGGCGGCGATGGCTGTCGCCATCAGTCCACCGCAAGCTCTACAACCATCACCATCAGTCCGCCGCACTATCAGGCGGCAATGGCTATCGCCATCAATCCACCGCACACGGCACCACCCCGTGAGACTGACTCCGCCGAACCTCAAGCAGCCCACCAGCACGCGACTGCAGTTGTCACCATCAAGCTCCACTATTTAAAGGACCCTCCGACACGCTAAAGCGAGGCTCTCTGGACTCTCGACTCTCTAAGCTCTCCTCCTCATCTCTAAGCTCTGGAACTCATTCCGAGCACTCCATTACTATTGGCCGAAAACTGACTTGACCGTCGGAGGGTCCTGTCGGAGCCACCCCCCACCAGCTCCGGATGGGACTTTATTTTGCAGGTCCCCGGTGGCGACCTCAGCGGCATCGACTCCGGCGACCTCTGGCGAAGATGGATTTCTGCACCAACACCTCTCAAGCATCAAGAAGAGAATTCAAGCTTCAAAAGAGTAGATTATCAGCATCTTCTCTGAGCTTAAAGAGTTTTTCTTTTGTTCTTTACTTATGCTCAAATTCTTATTAATTGTATCTTAGGATTTTCTTTAAGTTTCTTTGGGATGAAAAAAACTTGGATTAGGTCCATCCAAGCCCAAAATTGGACTTATAAGATTTTGGTTGGTGAGGCTAAAAAATTAATTGAATTTATTGCTAGACTAAAAAATAATCGATGTAAAAATTTTGGTTGGTGATCCTAAAAAATCAACTAGATTTGAATGTACATCGGGATAAAACAATCACATTGTAATCAGTCTTATTATAATGGAATTTTCAAAAGAAGCTTTGGGAGTAGAAGTAGGTGCAAGGTTGCACTGAACCATCACAATTTTGTTGTCCTTATATTGTGCCTTGTCTTGCTTGCTTCACTTACCTTTTAATTCTTACATTGCTTCTTTTGTATCTTAATTCCATTGCAACACATAGCATATACCTCACTATCACATAGGTTATTTTAAATCAAAGCACATACTTGTTTAGTTCTTTAAATTAGAAAAAACTTTTAAAGAATTCAATTCAACCCCCCTCTTGGGTTGCTAACATTTCTGGGCAACAGTAGCTTACCACAATGTCTAGCTATCCAATAGTGACAAGTAGAGATATGATTCCTTTTATAGAAGTAGGTTCATTTTGCAAAAGATATCACAAAACAAGATATCTATTGAGCTTCCATTATCAATTAGAATGTATTTTATATCATAATTATCAATGGTTAAGAAAACTACAATGGTGCCATCAGATGGGGTTTGGATGCTCTTAACATTGGCATTCAAGAAGGAGATCATCTTATTCGACCTTTACCTCTTCGATGCTAGGCTCCTTAGTCTAAGCTACCTGGGCATAGGTCTTCCGTACGGACAAGCTAGTTCCACTAGCTACAAGTCTATCCAAGATAGTATTAATCTCCTAATAGTAGGTTGGTTGTTAAGCAACAACATGAGAGTAGGCTATCCATAACCAAAGTCATCTTGTAGATGGCTAATGTAGGCACCAAGAAAGCACCATTTAACATGAGCTTCAATCTTTTTTTTCAGTTGGCAACAATGCTCAATGTCGTGCCTATAGTCATGGTAGAAGCCACGATGCATTCATATCTAAATAAGAATTGGGCTTCATTTTCTTTGGCCACTTGACATACTCCTGGTTCTTTATCTCTAATAGAGTTTGTCCCTAGGAGGTGTTGAGAGGCATATACAACTTGAACCTCCATGAGGGACTCCTAGGTGTTCAAGAGTTCCCCTAATTTCTCTTAGGCTTCTTGAGGGGCTCATCCAAGTCATCCCCACCCCTTTTGTTTTCTTCTTCTTGCCGGCCTTCTCATTGTGCCACTCTGTCATGGTCCCTTTAGCATTGATATACTTGTTTGCTCAAGCCAGGAGCTTGGTATAGCCTCTAAGGAACCTCTTCATGAGGGAGAAGAAGAATCTAATGGTTTTATCCCTCTCTTAGGGTTGACATTGTGACTATGTGATTCAAATCATAGATCTCCAACATCATCACATTGAAGCAACTAACAAAGTCTTAGAGGGACTTGTCATTCCTCTGCTTGATGGTGAAGAGGGTGTTAGATGCCCTCTACTACTTCATACTACTCTTAAACTAAGCAATAAAGATTTTGCCAAACTCCTCAAAGGAGTGGATAAAGTTTAGTTGAAGCACAATGTACCACATTTGGACAGCCTTCCAAAGAGATGGAGGAAAGGCCTCGTACATCATGGAGTTGATGGCTCTTGCATTATCATTAGTAGGTTATAACATTATAGGTGGTCATAGGGATCAATGGTGCCATCATAGGTCTCCAATTGTAGCATCTTAAATTAAGGAAGAATAGGCTCCTACATGATCCTTTCCAAAAATGAAGGCTTGGTGGAGAACTCTGAATTGTTCCCCAAGGTAGGCTAATATTGCCATAGCACCCTGAGTTACTGGTCCACCTCCTGTAGCTTGCAGTTAAGGTCATCTTTTCTCTTTGAAGCTTCGTTGGGTTGACTAGATGAAGAATCACTGACAGTCAAATCCTATGGAGAAGAAGAAGAAGAGTTGTAGGGTGAGCACTCCTTACCTCCTCCCGACCTTCATGTATGGGAGTGATGGATGCAGGATGCCTTCCTCGAGCTCTTGGACAAGGATAGGAGTAGTGAGAAGCTCACTCTGGGCACAACCATTGTGCAGATTCTTTGATGATGGGATCAAGGTATGTTTCTATAGGGCGAATTGATTGCCACTAAGGATTGTTTTGACTTAGGTTGATAAGCTAGTTGATGAGCTAGAGTGTTGGATAAGATGGTCGGAGATCTAGGTAGCTATCTAGAGATCTCAAATTATTTAATGGTAGCTGAATCTTTGCTCTAACACTTGGAATATCCTTGAAACACCATAGATAAAGGAAGTCCACTTGCGAAAGTTTTTTCGATGGGGATTGTTCGATGCCTAAGTCAGATTAGCTCAAGATGACAATAAGAGTTCTAAATGGAGGACCGATAGAGAGAGTCTGAGTCAATGTGTCCATGAGGAAGAGAGAGAGAGAGAGAGAGATAGCTTAGAGAGTTCAGGATGGCTTGGAACTACTAGAGTCGAAGCTTTCCTTCACTCTATACTTAGTCTAGACTTGACTTGGGACTTAAGAGTTTAGACTTACTTGGAGGATCCCTTGAGAGTGGTTTATATAGGTTAGGATCAGAGCCCATCATGATCAAAACCATGGGATGTGCGAGGGAGACTTTTGAGGAAACTTGCTCTCACATTTGAAAGATATTACAAGATGTGTATCTCACAGTTACGGAGGTTGTTCCATAGTGGTAGGCTAGTTGTAACCGAATGGTGGGAGATTCAAATATCTTATGCTTTTTTTTATAACCACATAGCAGAAACTAGTTGCCCAAGTTGATGGATTCATGGCAAGCTCGTGATGGGCTCTAATTAGTTGGTTTTGCCACATTAATTGTGGTTGTCCAAGATGTATCAAGAATAATATATGAGAAATCCACATCTTCAAAATCAACATGAACAAAAAATAAAAGATCAAAGACCAACAATAAATCATCCTTCACTACTTCACCAACTTACTAGAAAAAGAAAATAGAGAAAATCATTGAGTCCTAGAGCTTTACCAGCACCAAAACTAAAAGAGAATTAGTGTAGTGCTTTAGTGGTGTTCGTTGCATCCTCAACTTTGGTCTTATTTTCTTTAGACTTTACTTGTAGATACCCTAACTTGCCATATTATGATTTAATTAAGGATGGAAGAACATGAACTTATAGAAGAGCAAAAGGAAGAAGAGATAATATTGTGTTTCGTGAAAATTTTAGCATGATATCTCTAGGGCTCACAAGTTGTCCCATACTTTCTCTTATACAAAGAGTGTATTCGTTAGGCATAATATATAGAAATGCTTTATTAACTTAAAAATATAATTCAAAAAATTTCTTAACTAGTGTGTTGTATTCTCATTGCTCTCTTTGTATTTGCATTGTGAATAGTGCCGCATAGTGAAGCAACATGAATGGTTGAAAACAGTTGAGTGACATTTTTGAGTGATTTTTCTAAGTTACCAAAATATTGCTCTCTAATATAAATCATCAATCCATTCCCTATTACTGTAAGATTTTGGTTAATTGGTTAATTTAACATGATATTGAAGCTCAAATTGTAGGACATCACAAGTTCTAATCCCCTCTACCTGAATTATTTCTAATAACTTAGCCCATTAGTTAACTTGATAGTTCCAATAACTGTGTGGCTGTACCTAGACTTGTACCAGAATGTGAGGGGAAGTCTTATTAACTAAAGCTTGAGGTCAATTAGTTAATTAGTTAACATATAGATGTAGAAGGGTGAGATTAATGATGCTGATATAAGGTTCTAGAGGCTTCTTTTGATCTAAGGGTTGAGATTGGCCAATGAGATGGAGAATTGTGATTGGAGTAAAGGTAAGGCTAAGGAATAATCAAGTGTGCATCTAGGATTGTGTTGGGCTATGTTTGTTCTACTTTATTTGAAATGGAGGATTGAGATGAATTAGTGGAAAATAAGCAACTAATGATGCATCTAAGGGTTTGATCATAATAATCATATTATTAGGTTCAGATCTAAGGGCAACAGGCTTGGTTATTTAGAGATAATGGGGAGATCTAGGGATAAAATAAGTATCAGGTCAAGGAGAGAAGACAAGGGATAAAAAAAGACTATATATATATATATATATCTAATAGGGCTAATACATGTAATATATCTAAACTTGTAAAAGGGGCAACTACTATTGAAAAATAAAACATTTGACTATCTTATTAGGATAATATAGATTGTGATAGGCCACATTTTTTAATATGGTCATGTATTTTGCACATTTCTCATGAAGAGAGAGGAGGTGGAAACAAATTAATAGAGAATTTTTGGAGCATATTTTAGATGGAGTATGAAGAAGTAACAGATGTCATTGATTATACTCTAGGTGGGTGATGCATGTGGGTGCATTTAGACAAGTATATATGAAGTTAGTTTTAAAAGGGTGAAATGGCCTTGTGTAGTGAAAACTATTGCTTGTATGTGAGAATAATGAATGTGATAAGAGCACGATGTTGTCGTTAAGACACCATATTTATCAATTTAATCTAACTTCTTAAAATAATTAAAAATACGTAGATAGCAGTGAGTCGAGTCGAATCCATAGGGAAGGTAGTATTTTAGATTTGAAATCTTTGATTTTTGAGAAAAAATGAAAAAAATTTGAAAATAGAATTTGAAGTTGAAAATTAAAATTATGAAGTGAAAGTTAAATTATGCAGAAAAATAAACTTGGTACTAAGATCTAGTAGTTAGATCTTAGCATCTACTTGCAGTAAAATAAAGAGTAATAATTAAAATATAGAAATTAAATTATAATAAAAATAAAGAGAATGAAATTAAAGAGCATAAAAATAAATATTGCATTAATTAAAAGGTTCATAATTTAAATACATAAAATTTAAAAAAAATTAAAATAGGCTGATCTCTAATCTTGGATTGACATTAGTAGAAAGATGGTGTAGAAGTCCAGCTCTTCTTCTCGACATCCGTTGCTTTGAAGCAGCCTCTAATCCAAAGCTAGGCTCTATCTATACCAAAGCTTCACCTTGATCGAAGATAATGAATTTTGGAAGCTTGGGATCTTATTTATAGGTGTTGGAAGGCTGGAGAGTTTTTCTGTAGGCAATGTGGGACTAAAGAACATTTTAATCATCAAAATAGGAAGAAATTCAAGTGAAATTTAGATTAAAAAGAGTCTTGGATGAATTCTATTACTCTAGATGAAATCTGGCTATCAGATATGGATCAAATGATCCAAAAAATGCTAAAATCGGATGTGTATCAACCTAGATCAGGTCGGTTTAAATTTTTGCCGTCCAATTGCATTAATCAGGAGAAAATCTGGCCATCAGATCGAGTTCTAGGTGTTTTAATCAAGTTGGGAGCTTCTTGGACCGTTGGATCGTCTTTTGGGTTGAGCGCTGCCATTAGATGGCATCTGGAGTTTGAATTAAAACTAGAACCAACCACCGCCATCGGATCTTGACTGCAAGCAACCATAGCCGCATGATCGCACAATTATTGTTCCCATGGAGTGCATGGACCGGCTGCACCACACACTGCAACCAATCAGTGCCTCCTATCATCGAGTGAAAATATCAAAATGCCCTATGAGCCGCGATAGATTTTCTATAAATCGTTTAAGGGTCTTGGTCTACCACGTGTCGCTCCATGATTCGCTAGTTGTCGCCGAGCTGGCGTTCTACGTCTGGATCATAGACTGGCTAGCGGCTTCTGCAGCTGAGTCGATTTTGATGGCTTGGCTTGGCTTGGTGGCTTGGTGGCTTGGCTTGCAGAGCCGATTGAGCCATTTTCCTTTTTTATTTTATTTTTTTTAAAAAAATTCATATCTAGTCCATTTTAGCTTTGATTTACTTCAAACTTATTTTATTATGATCAAAAAAATAAGCCCTTTTTATTAATAATAATATCTTTTTTTTATTTTTATTATTTTTTTAATTAATTTTTTAAATATTTTTTAATTAATAAAAATATTAATTTCTTAAAAATATATATAAATTGATTATTAATTTTTAAAAATAAATATAAATTAATTAATAAATTAATATTTTTATTAATAATTTTATGGTACTTATCACACACCCCAACTTAAGTTTTGCTCGTCCTCGAGTAAAGAAAGAAGTTAGTTTTAGATATCTTTTAACTTTAAAGTTTTGAATTTTATCTAAACAGTTTTCAAAATGGCCATTGATATTCAGTAGAGCATAAGTGAGACATATCATTAAAATATTAATACTTACTAATAAAAATTAAGTAAAAAATATTAAATTTTTCTAAACTTTTTCTAAATCATCCTACCTTTATCTCTGATTTATCTAAACTTTTATATGGGCAAGAGCATTATCACTTCCATCCTTCATTTATTAAACTTTTTTTTTTATTCACATTGTTCACTTTTTGACATGAATATCATTGCTTACTTAGGCAACGAGATTCCGATTACTCGGTGGAAAAATGTTTCATTTTTTTTTTTTTTAACATTGTACCACTGTTATTGAGTGTCATTAACTCCTTAAGCTTTCTATTTGATTCCATGTAGCGAGTCTTGGGCCAATGACTCCCAAATCCAGTTGGCTTTAGAGGCACTAGGTATAGAATATCCCTCGGGCTTACTAGCTCGAATCAAATAGGCTACGAGTTAAGACTAGCTTTACAACGAGCTTCTTTGTCCTTTCCACCTTTTGATGCAAAACTCAATGCTTGCTTAGGCAAAGAGGCTTGGTTACTCAGTGAGAAGTACTTAAAAATTATTTTATTAAAATAATTTTTTTATATAAAAAAATGTATAGTTATTCTATACAAGCCCATAAAATGTAGACTTTTCTTTGATGTTGATAGAAATAATTAGAAATGCTCAAAAGAAAAACTATTTATATTCTAGACTTAACTCTTTATTGGATTTTCTTAATACTTGATTCCTCAATATCTCATAGATTCTCTGATCTATGCATCAATTTTCTTTTAAAAATGCTTAGTTTAATTTAATTTTTAAACATAATCAGGCATCTAAATACTAAATACTAATTTTTTTGAGGACTTAAAATTTTAAAATTTTTATTTTCTCCCTTTCAACTTAATCAACATTATCCTTAATAGAGAAGAAAAAATAAAAGATGTAATAAAGAACATGAAAGAATACACCCAACATATGCCTTTGAAAATTTAAGCTCTTTCTCCAACTTATTCAAATTATCCTAAAAAAAAAATCAACTAAAAAGATAAATTAAACTAAAGAAAACTAAATATTAGATTGCCTCCCAATAAGTGCTAAGTTTACTATCTTCAGCCAGACACAATGTAGCTTACTATCCTGTGTCAAATACTGGATTGATAAATTTTAATGGTTTTGAATTTTCAATCTCAGGAAGATAATTTCTTATCCCTTTATTGATATAATCGTTATTAATTTTAGGGACATAATTTATGATCCCATTCTCAGACCCATGTTTATTAAGAATTTCTCCTATTTGTTCTTCTAAAATGCTCATGAATTGAGTTTTTGAATTAGGAGCTAAGTTTGATATAATGAATACTAGAAGGGCATCTATAGGTGGATTTAATTTTAGAGATAAATTAATGTGATCTTGTTGACACTTCATTACATGCCCCTTGATTTTTGTAAGAAGAACCAGCTTCTAGGATTGAAGAAAATAGGATATTAGGTTTATAAATCTCGGATAAATCATCTATTCTCTTTTTTCTATGTCTATCTCATTTAAACCAGAATCAGCATCAGTACTAGTTTCGAACTTAGATTCTTTTATGTGGTTAGTCTCAGTACCAACCTATTCCTCTAGATTTTTATTTTGGCTAGCATCAATAGTAGCCTCTCTCACCTAATCTTGGTATGGGTCTATAAGAATCCTATAGCTTTTAAGTTCAAAAATTACTTTGGCATTCTCAAATTAAGGATTCTTAAGTGAGACATCAAATTGATAACTTGATCCAGGTGGTTGGTGGATATTAGGTGGATTGTTTGAAATTGGCAGGCTTGATAGTTGATCTAGTTCTCTCCTCGTGTTAGACTCAACTAATTATCCTATTTGAGCTTCTAGCTTGGCAATATATTCTTGTTGAGTCAAGATTGATTGTTGTTGATTCAGAATTAATTATTGAAGTTGGTTAAATTTATCATTAGCTAGATTATCTGTTGAGGAGGTAGGTATGATAGCTGATTGTTATATGATGGCTGGGTAAACTGACTAGGCTGACCATTATTATAGACATAATTTTGATATTATGGCCTATTTTGATAGTTTTGGATAGATGAAATTTGGGTCTGAGCTTGAGTCTGTTGGGATATCTAAGAAAAATTATGATGGTTGCTCCAATCTGGATTATATGAATTTAAAAATGGATCATTAATCACTTTAGAGTAACATTGAGCAGCTTGAACTTGTTCTTGGATAAAATATGAAAACTATGCAGCAATAGGACATTCATTCACATGATGGATTGGGCTAGGTGATATGAATTAGGTAGGAGATTGTTGACCTAGGATTAGGAGTTGATCTAATTTCTGGGCAAGAAGGTCATATCAATTTTATCTAATTTTTAGACTATTAGGTTCAGGTCAGCCATTTGGTTATCAAGTTTAATATGAATTAATCATTCAATTAAGTTCAACTAAATCAGAAAAAGTGATTTTCTATCATGCATGTATTAGTGTAACCCTAATGTATGGGTCAAAATTTTTTAGATTTTTTTTAGAATTCTTTTATATATATTTTTTTATTATTTTATTATATTATTATTTTTTTAAAAAAATATTTTTTTAAAAAATATTTTAATTATTTTAATTATTATTTTTAATTTAATTTAATTTAATTTAATTATTATTTTTAATATTTTTTTAGTTAGTTTAATTTAATTTTTATTTTATTTTATTTTTAGAGAAGAAAGAAGAAGAAAGAAAGAAGAGTTCTAAAGAAGAGGTCCTAAGGAGTCCTAGAACTAAGAAGAGGAGAAGAATTAGGTTTAATTAGGTTTGATGTTGGTTAGCAATCAAGTTGGTCAATCAATCCTGACTAATAGTTATCCTAGATCTAGACAGCTCCTAACTATCAAGATCACCTTCAAGTCCTTCAAGTGTAGGATCAGCCAATCAACTGATCAGGTACGTATAAGATCGGTGGAAGTTTTTTCGTTGCTTGCCTTAGACACCAATTATGCTTAGTCAGGTAAGCTAATGGAACTAATTAGAAATCTCTTTCCTTTGAGTCCAATCATTTCTAAACCACTTTCCTAGACACTAGTCAAATTGACTAATCCTAATCTGGTTCAACTCTTAGGGTTCCTTATCCTAATAAGCTCGAGTTTCTAGGGCTGATGTCTAATTAATTTTAAAATTAAAGGCTTAGGTCAATATAGGATGCTGGTTGGTTGTTTGTGGGCCAAGAAAGGATGATCAAATTTTCACCTTATTGAAAAATATGTCCTAAAGCCAATCATCTAAGTAGATGATTGGAATTAGTATATGAATTATCTAATAATAATAGTAGTTTGATTGTTTCATCATAAAAGTTCTATCTTTCTTAAATGAACTTTTAAATTATGATGAAGTCCTTAGAACCACAATCAATTGATAAAGGAGGATTTATCGGATAGTTCTTAAATTGTTCACAACCAAATGATAAGTTATTAATCAGGATGATAACTTATCGAGTGTAGGTCGTTGTATGCCATATATATTGATTATCCTCATAACCAAATGGTGTGGAGACATAGATATGGCATCTAGATGAGATGTAGGAGTACATCTGTACTAAACGTGACCAATGTAGCACTCTACTATCAAGAGTAGCTAGCTAAGGCCAATGGATATAAGTGTTCCTCCAACCTGAGATCACCATGATGACTTACGAGCAACTCACTGTACTTTGATGCTGGACTATCTGTATTTTTAATATAGATGATGGAAGATTTCTGGATATAGTCAAGTACTTGTAGAGTCAGTGTGTGAGTCAAGATGGGATTGACCACTCCTGATTAACTTCAGAAAGAAAATATCTCGCTATGTTTTAATTTAGCAAAACCTAGGCCTGGGTAATCCTCATGAGATATCATGAAATTTGCAAAATTTTGAGACACAATAGAGATGACTTGTATGAGTATTTGACAGCATACTCAAAGTCATCTTGAGCATTATTGATCATTGGAATGAATTATATGGTAACCATGGGCCAGGGTTCTAAGAATGTTGCTTTGCATACATTCGACCTATCCGAACGTTGGGAGCTATTGCTAGATGGTAACTTTAATTGATATAAAAATTGATTTCTGTACTACTGACTTAGGTTCGAATCTATGGAGTCACACACATTAGATCTTGTAACCTGATCAGATGGTTAATTGATGATTGAGAATCGTTTTGAGGTTAAACATTCAATGCAATTGATGTTTGACCTAATGCGAGGAGGATCGATTAGCAATTGGATTTCTAATTGGCTTAATTTGATTGAGCAATTAGACTGAAATCAAGTCTAATTGAATTAGATTTAATTAAAATTAATTTAAATTTAATTAGATTAAGTCTAATTGGTTTATTGGATAAGTCAATTGCAAGGAAAGAACAATTCCTTGTTTGACTAGGACTTGGGTGCACTTGATTGACTTAGGATTTAAATCAGATTTAAATTTTAATTTAATCTAATTTAATTGATCTCCTAGTTAGACTAGGATCATTCTTAATTAGGTTATATTTAATCTAGTTTAAATAAAATTTAAATTAGATTTAAAATAATTTTGATCTAATCAAATAAGAGGAGTTCCAGTACAACTGGGACTCTCTCTCTTTCACTTGCGCTTAAGAAAGCCCACACCATATTTTAATTTTAGATCTTTTTTATGTTTTCTCATGCCTAATAAAAGGTTTCCCATGCCTCATATCAGATTATTTGAAATAAATTTTGACTTGGTCAAAATTATGAGAAAGTTGGAAATTATTTCCTACTTGGAAGAGTCTTCTTTGATCCAAACTTCTCCCTCCCTTATGCGCCAACTCTACCCACACCCCTCTATCTTATTCGGCCCTTTTTTCCTTAGTTTTGTGTATGAGAATCAGTGGTTACATGAAAAAATAAGTGGGAAGGGCATCAAAGAGTTGGACGCTCCCCATAGAAGTCCTCCTTTGACTAGGTTTTGACCTAGTTTTGCAATATAAAGGGGATGCCTCTTTCTTTGACCATAGAGAACATAAAAAATTCTAAAAAAATCATAAAAAATTAGAGAAAAAGGAGGAGAAGGTGTGGAGGATTTGTTGCACCAAGATTTATGGAGAAGAGCCCTCAATTAAGTCATCAAAGGTTGATATCTTGAAGAGACAAGATAAAAGAAGATTATCTTCTCTTATATTTTTTTTTTATGTTTCTCTCTTCCTATTTTATTTATAATTTTTATATGATAAAGATCTAAGAGAGAGAGAGAGGAAGAGGGCATGGGATCTATGCTCCAAGGTGTTGGGGCATGGTGATCATTTTTGGACATGATCTGATCAAATCCTAATAGGAGAAGAAGAAGAGAAAAAGGTCTTCTCTTAGGGTTTTCTTGAGAGCCCTTCTTCTCAATTTTATTTATGAGATTTTTATGAGAAAAATCTGAGAGTGTGATATTTGAAAAATTAAAAAAAAATCTAGAGAAGAAGGTCTCCTCTGAACCTAGCATAATAGATGTTTTCAAGACATCAACCATTAACGTCCTGAAGGAGAAGATTTATCTTCTCCTAAGGTTTTTTCTCATATGTATTTATTTCTGATTTATGGAAGATCCAAAGGTTGGATTCTTCCTCATGTTCTTCATCTCTTCGATTGTCTAAGAGATCTGAAGAACATGTATTTGATTAACCATCAAGAGGAATCCACGAGAAGCTAGCACTTCGAACAGATCTTCATTTGACGACCTTCTGATCTGTGTTGCAGGTTCGTGTGGATCACCTATAGAAGCTGGACGCTTGTGCAGCTCTAAAGGCAACAACGGATTCAACTGTGGAGTTCTCGACCCATGTAAAGGTAAGAGATCTGATCTCTTGGTGACCTAGATGTGATCTAGGATTAGATCTAGAATTATTCTAGATCTAGGTATTGATATGATCAATATCACTTATGATTAATTTAATTTTAGATTTATATTTACATCATAACATGTTATAGATTCTTAATGTAGGATTTTATAATTTGATTACATGCATGTTGTAGATTAAATAGTTTAATCTATATCTTTCGCTACTCTATATTTTGAAAAAATTTTGAAATCTATACATGAAATCCTGCATATTTTCTATCAGTATGAATATGCATAAAAAATTTTCAATCAAAAGGTTCTATGCAATTTAAACTAGATGCATGCAACTAATTGAATTCTGAAAGGCTTACCTAGCCCCCAACAATCATCAAAAAAAATAAAAATAAAATTAATATGATGCATGATCTAAATAGTTAGAATTTCTAATCTTATCATGAAGCTTTTAATTAGGTTTAAATGAATATTTTTTAAATTAATTTAAAAATAAAATAAATAAATAAATAAGAAAGAGGACTAGGGTTAGGATTGATCTCACCAAGCAAAACTGAATGATTTGTTTCTTGTCCTAGTTCTTTTTGTTCTTTAACCTCTTTTTTTGTAAAATAAAAAAATAGCAAGCAATATTTATAAGAAAATAAAAATTTTATTTATAATTTATTTATAAAAAATCAAAGAGATCAAAAATTTAATGTCCGTGCCTTCCCTGATAATGGCGCCAAAAACTTGGTGCATTTGTTGAAATTATTTTTAATTTATTTAATAAATCAAAAAAATTAAAATCAAAAATTAAAAATAATCCTCGATAATGGTGCTAAAAACTTGATAATGATGTGATGTTGTCGTTAAGACATCGTGTTTATCAATTTAATCTAACTTCTTAAAATAATTAAAAATACATAGATAGCAGTGAGTCGAGTCGAATCTATAGGAAAGATAGTGTTTTAGATTTGAAATCATTAATTTTTGAAAAAAAAAATTTAAAATAGAATTTGAAGTTGAAAATTAAAAATTAAAATTGCGAAGTAGAAGTTAAATTATGCAGAAAAGTAAACTTAGTACTAAGATCTACTAGTTAGATCTTAGCATCTACTTACAGTAAAATAAAGAGTAATAATTAAAATATAAAAATTAAATTATAATAGAAATAAAGAGCATGAAATTAAAGAGCATAAAAATAAATATTACATTAATTAAAAGTACATAAAATTTAAAAAAAAGAAAAAAAATTAAAATAGGCTGATCTTTGATCTTGGATCGACGTTGGCAGAAAGATGGTGTAGAAGTCCAGCTCTTCTTCTTGACATCCATTACTTTGAAGTAGCCTCTAATCCAAAGCCTGACTCTATCCTATACCAAAGCTTCATCTTGACTGAAGATAATGAATTTTGGAGGTCTGGGATCTTATTTACAGGTGTTGGAAGGCTGTAGAGTTTTTCTGTAGGCAATGTGGGACTAAAGAATATTTTAGTCATCAAAAAAGGAAGAAATCTGAGCGAAATTTAGATTAAAAAGAGTCCTGGATGAATTCTATTACTCTGGATAAAATCTGTCCATCAGATATGGATTAAACGGTCTAAAAAATGCAAAAATCGGATGTGTATCAGCCTAGATCAGGTTAGATTAAATTTTTGCTGTTTGATTACATTAATCAAAAGAAATCTAGCCATCAGATCGAGTTCTAGGTGTTTTAATCAAGTAGGGAGCTTCCTAGACTGTTGGATCGTCTTCTGGGTTAAGCGCTGTTGTCGAATGGCGTCTGAAGTTTGAATTAAAATTGGAACCAACCATCACCGTCGAATCTTGACCGCAAGCAATCACAGTCGCACGATCGTGCAATTACTGTTCCCATGGATTGCATGGACCGACTGCACCGCACACTGCAGCCAATCAATGCCTCCTGTCGTCGAGTGAAAAGACCAAAATGCCCTATGAGCCGTGATAGATTTTTTGTAAATCCTTTAAGGGTCTTGGTCCACCATGTGTCGCTCCATGATTCATCGATTGTCGCTGAGCTGGCAGTCTATGTCTAGATCATGGATCGACCGGCAACTTCTGCGGTTGAGTCGATTTTGACGGCTTGGCTTGGCTTGTATAGCCGGTTGAGCCGTTTTCCTTTTTTATTTTAATTTTTTTAAAAAAATTCATATCTAGCCCATTTTAGCTCCTATTTGCTTTAAACTTATTTTGTTACGACCAAAAATAGCTTTTTTTATTAATAATAATATTTTATTTTTTATTTTTATTATTTTTTTAATTAATTTTTTATTATTTTTAATTAATAAAAATATTAATTTTTTAAAAATATGTATAAATTGATTATTAATTTTTAAAAATAAATATAAATTCATTAATAAATTAATATTTTTATTGATAATTTTATGGTACTTATCAAAATGCATATGAGAAATTTTGAAATGATACAAATATTAAAAAAAGTGAAGGAAATTACATAGGATTTTTAGCATGCTTTTCAAACATTTTTCGAATAAAATAGTAGCAGAAGCATTAGATTAATCTAAAATTAACCTATATATATATTAGTCATATTAGAAAATCATACTCAGGATCTAAACATGCTAATATGTAATTTAAAATTCAAATGCGATCGATCAGCAAATTATATTTGCTGACCGACTTGAGTTCAAAACTCAATATCTATATGCGGGTAGTTGATCTCTATGATCTACATCTACCAAAATATACTCTAGCATCATGCTGCAGCCACATATTTGTTTGGCCTCTACAGTTGGTCCACACAGAGCTCCTACTCCCAACCAACTCCATCGAAGTGCTAGCTCCTCGTCGGGGCCTTCAATAGCTGATCTCAATCGATCCAATCGATCATCTTCTTTTTGATATTTTAGATGCTCCAAAATACTAGAATATGTGCTTCAAAGAAAGATGAAGTGGTGTTTCAAATTTGGTGACGATCCGATGCTCACAGCACTCGATTTCTCCATCCGAACCCTAAGTCCCAACTCTAGGGTTTTGAACACTCAAAAAATCCTGATGCCCAAAAATCCTCTCACGCCCACTCTCGGATGAATTTTTTCATGAAACAAATTTTCATGGATAGAGGACTTTTCTATTTATAGCAACACCACTTATATCACATCTAAAGTGGGCATCTAAAGGAAAGAAAAAAATCAGATGGCAAGAGAAATGGAATTTGGTGCAAGTAAAACACTCTCTTTCCCTAGACTTTTCCATGCCTAGAAAAGTTGCGCTCCCTATCTAGAATTCTCTCTCACGAACTCTCCTCACCATCATGCACATGCCTATAAAAAATTAGATTTAAAAATGGGCAACAAAGTGTGATTTGCATGTGGGTTTGGATAAGGGAGGGAGAGGTTAGATGGTTGCAACTAAACACTTAAATTCAAAATTCAAGCATAGAGATAATCTCCTCCCAGCACCAATCTAGAGTGTTTGACATGCAGAAGGACTCTCTTTCTACATGCCCACACCTTAGAATGCAAAAAAAAATGTGCGACAAAAACATAGTAGGCATGGAGAATAGATAAGGGAGAGATTAGGTTTTTCAAATTTCAAACCAACCACTTGAAGTTGAATTCTAAATTCAACATCAAGTCAATCTGATCCAACTCTTGGACCAAGTCAAAAGGTAGAAAAGAGAGTGCACAAACTCTCTTCTGGGTGTGGAAAATCCCACCCACACTCCTAATGTGCGTGGAGAAAAAATAAGGGTCAAAGCATGGTGGCGCAGGGAGAAAGTTTAAATTCAAACTTACTTTGAATTGGTCTTAATTGGTTTCCACCAAACCAAATTTTTCAAACCCAATTAGATCGGGTTAATCCCAATCAAATTAGGCTTAACTCAAACTAATAAACTTCTAATCAAATTAGAAATTAATTAGATTCAGCCCCTGATCAAATTAGGATCCAATCTCCCATAGCAATTAGGTCATCTCATAACCTGATCATGTCAAATCCAATCGAATCAAATTCAATCAGACTTGATTGAATCCTCATCACTCAATCAAATTAAGCTAATTTGTAATTAATTATTAATTAATTCTTTAAAAATATAGAGTCTCAATTGGATGGATGTCTGGATAATAAAGTCCCATCAACATGAAACTCTTGAAGAGTCCCAAACCAGTGGGACTCTTGAACCCAGTGTCACAAATGAATAAAACTCATGATCATAGAGTCCCAAACTTAATAGACTCTTGATCAAAGAGTTCTAGATAAGTAGGACTCTAAGTTTTATTTCAGTCGGATCCATAAAGATAGAGTTTTAGTCCAGTGGGACTCTTGGTCATGGAGTCCTAGTTCAGTGGGACTCTTGACCACATAGTCCCAGACCATTGAAACTCTTAATCAGCCATCAGATCAAGTAGAAACTCCTATTGTGTGTGACCTCATAGGTTCGAATTCTAAGCTGGTAGCATAGAAACCAACTTTCTATACCAATCAATGTGACCATCTAGCAATGGTATCCGATGTCCGGATAGGTCCATAAATCGCAATGCAACAATGACATACCTGTGGCATATTGTTATCGTATAATTCATCTCCTTGACCTCGATGCTCAAAGGATGATCTAGGATTTACAATGAATCCTAAAATTCATTCATAGTGTATTTCAAAATTCTGTGTCCATCACATGGACCATCTCGGTCGAGGGTTTGCTAAATTGAAATATAGTGATGTACTTGTTCCAATACTTAAAGGGGTCAATCCCACCTTGACTCATGCATCAACTTCATAAGTACTTGACTGCACCCAGTAGCCTTCCATCACTGAATAAAAATTTAAGTAATCCGATACCTAAGTGCAGTGAGTTGCTTGCAAGTCACCATGGTGATCTTAGGTCTAAGGGACACTTATACCTATATCCTTCACGAGCAATTCTTGATAGTAGAGAACTCTACAGTTGGATCACGTTCAATAAAATGTACTCCTACACTTCACCTACATATCATAATAATATCTCCATAATTCTTGGTTAAGAGGATAACTGATGCACTCTTGTCATGAGAGTGATCAAAGATAAAAGTTAATCGACTACTACTCCATAGAACAGGGTGAATCGGGTCGAGTCCTCAGGGATCTAAGGTAGTTGTTTAAGAAAAAAAATTAACAGAAAGCTTGATTATTTTTAAGAGTTGGAGAACTAATCTGATTAATAAAATAATATTATAAAAAAACTTAATGAGTCCAATATAGAAGAGAAGCCTCAGGAGGTCGAATTTTCTTGTAAAATAGATGTCATATCCATTTCCTGTTGTAGCACCGCTATTTATGATTTCAGTTGGTATAGCTTATCTTCTTTTTGAGGATGGACCGTATCCTCAGATCACGATCAGTCCCTTAGAGCATAAGCTATTTAAATAAATCTCATAAGTAAAAGAGAGGATCTATACTTTTTGATATGATCTATCTCCTGTTTGAGCATGCACCATATCCTCAAATCATGATGCATCTCTTAGAGCATAGATTATTCAAAATCTAGATCTTTTTAAATAAAGCAAAAGAAAATAGTGCATTTTTATTTTTTAAATAAATTAAAAATTTATTGATAAAAGAAAAGAGATATATAAAATAGATCAACATCAAACCATCTGTTTACTAGATTCATCTTTCCTCCTGAGATGATGGAGCCTAGCGACGCATAGAAGGGATGTCGTCCGTCATTGCCATCTTCTTGCTTCTAACCCATGGGAAGAAAAGAGGAAGAAGAGAGTTTTGTGGAGGAAGAAGAAGAAAGAAAAAAAGTGGAGACTTAGTGGGAGAGAGAGAGGAGGTGTGAGGGTTGGGGCTAGATGGAGATGCATAGGAGGAATGCCTTTGGTTGAAGCCTTAGGAGCCTTTTATAGATGCTAGGAGATAGGAGGATTTATTGGTTAAGCAATATGGGACTAAAAAAATGATAGGAATGGATGGATGAGATGAAGTGTGCATGAAAAATCTTTGATTTGGTGTGGACTTCTAATTGGGATGTGAAAATATGGTAAGAAAGAATTAGCATGTAATTTATTTCTCTCTTTGGCATATTATTCTTTCTTTCCACTCTGTGATCCATGCTAAATCAGTTTGGGATGGAACATGTGTGGTCTTCGGATTAGGCTCCAAGTTGGGTTAAAGCTTCATAGATACGTGCCTCAATTTCTATTTTGATCAATTATTTTCGATCCAAATTCTTAAAGCAACTATCTCTCTTCTTGGCCCTTGGATTTCAATGAATTATTGTCTAGCCATTGATCGTGATTTAACCCCTTGAGTTGTTTGCTCTTAGCCCATTAGATATCTGATTTTTGCTTGGTCGAGCCAATTTGAGTCTAGATTAGCTTGAAAGAGCCCAATATCCTAACTACCTACAAAAGAGATTAAGAAAAATCAAATTCAACTAATAAATATACAATACAACAACATTTAGTGCTTTTTATTATAATATATCAAGTACTTATCACACCCCCAACTTGAACTTTACTCATCCTTGAGTAAAAGAAAGATTAGTATCATATACCAGTGTGCTAAGTCATGAGCATCTTTAGGTAATTCTAGAAAAATTGATATACAGAAAGAAGCTTAGTAAAGTGTGTTCTTGAAAAATTAAGACTGCCGAATAGAATAGCTAAGTGAAGAATATCAAATTTTCTTTCTAAACTTTTTCTTGGTCTACTCCTATCTTTATCCTTGATTTTTCTTAATCTAAGATAGGTTTATGGTTCGTACTTTTGCCCACTCATTCTTTCATTCTTTTCTTCTTCTTTTTTTTTCTTTTTTTTTTTTGAATGTGTACAGTTTGTGCAATGCCTTGGCCCTATTGGCATTCCATTCGACCCATGTAGCAAGTTTTAGGCCAATGACTTCCAAACTAGTTGGTTTTAGGACATTAGGTGTAGAATACCCCTCAGACTTACTAACTCGAGTTTATTAGGTTATGGGCTAAAGCAGTCGTATAGCAGAGCTTCCTCACATTGCCCATTTTTTTTATGCAAACATCATTGCTTACTTAGGCAACGAGGCCCAGTTACTCAATGGAAGACCAATGTTTAGAATTTCCTCTTTTTTTATTTTTTTATTTTTTTGAATGTATTGTAGGCATCAGGACATTCCATTTATACCTATAGAAGATAGGCTCCCCTCTAGAAATTAATACTGGAGTGATTAGAAGGGTATAGAAATCAATTCTTATTCTATACTTAACCACCTATTGAGTTTTCTTAATGTGTAGTCCCTTGACACCTCACAGAATATCTAAACTATGCATCAATTACTACAGAGATATTTAATTCTTCTTAATTTTAAAGCACAGTAGGTCTATGGACACTCTTATCTTTCCAAGTTCTAAGTTTTTATCCCCCACCTCCAACTTGATTGACATTATCTTCAATGGAGTGGAAAGAACAAGAGAGTAACAAAAAGAAAGAAAATAGGAGTTGAAGAAAAGAATACACCTGGTGATAATGTGCTCCATGTTGAAGATGATCTTGAAGGAAAATCCTGATTTTCCGGTCCAGGTTCGTTCAGATCTGATTAGATCAAGAGATATATTTCAAAAATTTTTCTCTTGATCTCAATCAGATCTTGATATGTTTCAGATCTGATTCTTATTATTTTAATAAATAAAATAAAACAAGATAAATTAAATCAAATTCAATTTACCTGATTTGGGTAATCCTATTACCCTGTAGATGATCCTGATTGCAGCGGAAGGTTCTGGATCTAAGCCACGCAAGCGCCTGGCCTCTACCGGTATCCACTCGGGTTGGATCTGGAGATCCTCTTCTTCTCTATCACACCTCCAAAAATCAGATCTGGATCTGGAGGATCTTCAAAACTCTTTTGAAGATCTGCAGTCGTCCTTTTGCAGCAGCGCAGCCTTCTTGCTTTTGATCGCCTTTCCTTGATCTGAATCGCACCAAACCTAAGTCCAAAACACCTTTTGGACGTGGAGAGCAAGGGGAGAAGAGACTATGGCATGGAGAGAGGAGGGGAGAGGCAGCCTTGGGGCATGGGAAATCTCTATTTCAATTTCACTTAGGAATTAGGGTTGGGCGCAGGGTCTTATTTATAGACCTCTTGTGTGATCCAACTCCTCTTCCTCTCAACCAATCACAACCCTTTGTGAAATCAGATCTAAATCTGATTGGTTGGAATAGAGACCCCTGGATTCCTCCTTAGAGGGTGCCTAAGACCAGTCAAACTGGATTCTTAGTAGAACTCTGAATTGGAATCCAAAAGGGAGGTGGAGTCCTTGTCCAACAAGGACTCCTAGGCGCCTCCTACTTGGGCTCACGCCACCCTTGGCGTGCGCCCTTCTCCTTGCCAGGTTCTGGCAGGGGGACAGGCCCCCACCAGCTCTCCAATAGGTGCATGACATGTGGTCAAAAGTCAAAGTGGTCAATGGTCAACGTTTGACCAGTCAAAGGTAGACTTTTGACCAAAGTCAAAGAACAAGAAATGGCAGGTGACCAAAAATGGCAGGTAATGTCTTACAAATAAGACAACCTATTTCTGACTTGGACAACCTCCAGTCAGACCATATGAAGGCCTCTGATTGAGCACAAACTCCTTTGGCTCAGTCAGGACAACTTATTTATGATAGTAAAAGAAGAACGTTAGGTTCAATCGAGTGCTAGCACGATTTCCTTGAACCTAATTGAATCTCATTCAGATCAATTGAACTAGATCAGTTCAATTGATGATCACCAGATTCAAACCCTTGTTTGTGTGACCCAGTTAGGTTCAGTTCTGTATGGTAATGGGATATGTCATGATCTCTATCATAGACATCATCGAAACTCCTTTCGATGGATCAGAACTCTTCTGATTCGAACAGCTAGAATGATCGATCATCTAAATCATTCTAATTGCTCCCAAAATCCACCAGTGACACCTAGCAGTATATGGTGGCAACCCATCAGAGCTGAATGCGAACCTCTTGGTGCAGCTACCTGTGTGATTAAGTTCTTCTATCTTGAGCCCCGATCAGATTAGGGTTAAGGTGAACTCGTCAAACCCTAGTCTCTGTCATATGATGTAATCATTCGATTCGAGTCCAATGTGAAAATCTAAATAGAAACTCTTTCTATTATTTCACTCTGCCATGGCCATGGGCTTCTGGACTTGATTCTCATGATCATCATAGGGCTACTCCTCTACCACCGAGGTAGATAGATCCCATCTTGATGCAATCCAGTTCCTACAATGAACATGTCTATAGCCAACATACACCTCAGGGTTCCATATGGCTAGGAGACCGAGTAATGGTGTAGTCAAACTATAACACCCTCAAGGTGAACTGCCGATGCATCTCAGGTCAAAGAACCAGACACACTACTGCAGCATCGAGTCAGTCATTGACGAGAAGGTAGACTTCCTAATGACTACTCGAGGTGGTCACGCTCAGTGCCCTCGTTCTCTAACGAGTACCTGTACTCTCGCTCCGGTGTCTCCACACCGTAGACTCAAGACTCATCTACTAAAGAGAAGCGATCGTACACCAACCTTCCGGATCAATCACCATCCTCGTGATGATCCTATGGTCGGGAGCTGTTTATGAGTTAATAATGATTATTCATGTCTTAAATTTTCAACTCTTGAAAATATGAATTATCATTACCATTAACTCAAAGGATGTATCACAGACACTAAATACACATATGTGATAGAAAATAACCCATTTTATTAATTATAGTCAAAATTATAATTTTGCCCCTAGAAGTGTATTACAAGTGTCAGCCAATTCTGGCTTCTAGGGCACATATATCTAACAATCTCCCACTTGTCCTAAAGCCAATTGGCTACAAGTCTAAGTCCCATCTTCTCAAGGTGGGCTTCGATCTTCTGCTGGCCCAACGGCTTTGTAAGTGGGTCTGCCACATTATCTGCGGAGTTGACTCTCTTGACCTCAACGTAACCTCTTAATCGTAACCTCAATGGCTTGGTGAGACCTCGGCTCCTTAGCAAGGGCTATGGCGCCATTGTTGTCGCAAGAGGAAATCTCTGTAATCTGCGCAAACTTCTTGATGCAGCCTTATATATTCTGCTTCCATGGTGGATCTGCTATCACAGTTTGCTTGGAACTCTTCCAGCACAAACAGTCTGCCAGATGTCGACTTTCGATCATCTATATCGGACATGAAGTCCGAGTCTGTGTATCCCTGAACTTGGAGTTCTCCATTACCAAAGACCAACATCATATCCTTAGTTCTTCTCAAGTACTTAAGGATACATTTCACAGAAGTCCAGTGTTCTTCACCTGGATTTGACTGATATCTGCTTGTGACACTCACAGCATGGGCTATATCAGGTCGTGTACATAGCATGGCATACATGAGGCTCCCTATTGCAGAAGCATAAGGGATCTTGCTCATGCGTTCTATTTCCTCAGGTGTGCTGGGGCACATCTTCTTGGAAAGATGAATACCATGTCTGAAGGGTATTAATCCCCTCTTAGAGTTTTCCATACTAAACCTCTTTAGTACTTCCTCTATGTACATCTTCTGTGAAAGTCCTAGCATCCTATTCGGTCTATCCCTATAGACCTTAATTCCTAGAATAAAGGATGCTTCACCTAGGTCTTTCATGGAGAATTCCTTGGACAACCACATCTTGACTGATGTCAACATGGGAATATCATTCCCAATAAGGAGGATGTCATCCACGTACAATACGAGGAAGACAACAGCGCTCCCACTGACCCTTTTGAAAACACATGGTTCCTCTTCATTTTTGATGAAACCAAACTTTTTGATCACATCATTGAAACGAGTGTTCCAGCTCCGAGATGCTTGCTTAAGTCCATATATGGACCTTTGCAGCTTGCAAACCTTGTGATCAGTATCACTGGATGTGAAACCTAGCGGCTGTTCCATATAGATATCTTCCTCAAGATATCCATTTAGGAATGCCGTTTTCACGTCCATTTGCCATATTTCATAATCGAAATAGGCTGCAACAGCAAGCAATGTGCGGATGGATTTTAGCATAGCTACTGGGGAAAAGGTATCCTGATAGTCAATGCCTTCGCGTTGACTATAACCTTTTGCCACCAGTCTAGCCTTGAATGTCTCCACATTCCCATCTGCACCAATCTTTCTCTTGAAGATCCATTTACACCCAATAGGTACTATACCTTCTGGTGGATCTACCAAGGTCCAGACTTGGTTTGAGTGCATCGAGTCAATTTCTGACTTCATTGCCTCAAGCCATTTCTCGGAGTCGATATCTGATATCGCCTCGTTGTAGGTTTTGGGATCATCACCATGAGCACCATTACCTATGAGGAACATTTCCTCTACATCCTCTGAAATAATACCTAAGTATCTTTCAGGGGGACGGGAAACTCTTTCCGATCTACGAGGTGGAGGAGGTAGTGTTCTTATTGGCTCAACCTGATTTGATTCCACTTGGTCCTTAGCTCGTTCTGCTTGTGAGACTTTCTCATCAAGCTTAATCTGCTTTCCAATGCCACTATCTTGAATAAACTATTTTTCAAGAAATATGGCATGTCGACTCACAATCACATTGTGGTCTTCTGGAATGTAGAAATAGTATCCTAATGACTCTTTAGGATATCCTATGAATCGAGCTCTAAAGGACCTAAACTCTAACTTGTCCGCTTGTTGTCTTTTGACATGAGCCGGACAACCCCAAATTCTGAGATGACTCAGACTTGGTTTCTTACCGTGCCATATCTCATACGGTGTGGTAGGAACGGTTTTAGAGGGAACCCTATTCAGTAAATAGATTGAAGTTAATAATGAATGTCCCCAAAGAAAATCAGGGAGGTCTGTGAAGCTCATCATGGATCGAACCATATCCAATAGAGTCCGATTTCTCCGTTCTGAAACCCCGTTGAGTTGAGGTGTTCCTGGTGGAGTCCATTGAGAGACTATGCCATTTTCCTTAAGATAGTCTAGGAATTCCCGGCTAAGGTATTCACCTCCTCGATCTGATCGAAGAACCTTAATGGGTTTTCCAGTTTGTTTTTCTACTTCATGTCTGAATTCTTTGAACTTTTCAAAAGGCTTCAGACTTGTGTCTCATAAGATACACATACCCATACCTAGACAGATCATCGGTAAAGGTAATGAAGTAGACAAAATTGCCTCTAGCCGGCACATCAAATGGGCCGCACACATCAGTATGTACTAGGGCAAGGAGATCTGTGGCCCTCTCCCCATGTCCAACAAAAGGGAGTTTAGTCATTTTGCCTTGAAGACAAGATTCACAAGTTGGATATGACTCAAAAGTCAATGGACTCAATAGCCCATTTTTCTCCAATTTGTTAATCCTATCTTCTGCTATATGACCTAATCTCAGGTGCCATAGATATCTGTCGTTTGGACTATCCCTAGGTCGTTTGGCATTCACGTTTTGCTCGATAGTTAAAACAGGTACATCAATATGCAACTGATAAAGACCATTAACAAGGAAACCATTTGCAATTTTATTTCTTTCATAAAGAATGTTACAATGGTCCTTAAAGAAGGTGATCACATAACCTTCTTGTGCTAAGCATGAAACAGAAATCAAATTCCTGCTAGCTGCAGGCACATAATAACAGTCTTTTAAAACTAAGTCTAAACCAGATGGTAATCGCAGAGGGTATGTTCCCACGGCTACTGCAGCAACTCTTGCTCCATTACCGATGCGTAGGATCATGTCTCCATCCCTCAGCCTCCTGCTATCCTCAAGACCCTGCATAGAAGTGCACAGATGAGCACTAGAACCAGAGTCAAGCACCCAACTGGATGCAGAAGAAACCGTAAGGTTAGACTCAATAACGAGCATACCTCCAGAAGGACCTTCCTTCTTGTTCTTCAGGGTGGCCAGGTAAGTAGGGCAGTTCCGCTTCCAATGGCCGTCGCTGTTGCAATGGAAACACTTTCCTTTGCCATCGACCTTCTTCTTCGGTTCTGCCTTCTTCTTCTTTGATCCTTCCACCTTTTGCTTTTTCACAGACTTCTTTTTCTTTCCATAAGACTTTCTTTTGGAAGAAGTCCGTTCCATAGCAAGAACTGAGCCTTTAGAACCTTTCATAGAAAGCTCAGCGGTAACCAGCATATTCATCAACTCGGCCAAGGAATTTTGAAGTTTATGCATGTGGTAATTCATGATGAATTGCCCATATGCATCAGTCAAGGATTGCAGAATAATATCGTTCTGCAGGTCCATCCAAGTCCAACTTCACACCGAGCTTCTCAAGCTCTTCCATGTCCTTGATCATTGTCAGACAGTGATCTTGGACTGACTGCCCATCACGCATCTTAGCCTTAAAAAGTCATTTCGTGACTTGATATTTGGCTGCGCGACTCTGTTCACCAAACATCTCCTGCAGGTGAGCCAACATTTGGCGAGCAGTCCCGATATCTTCATGTTGGCGCTGGAGCTCATCAGACATCGAGCCCAACATGTAGTATCTGGCCTTATTGTCTTCGTCAATCCATTTTTCCAGAGACGCTCTCTGTTCAGTGGATGGACGAGCTGGTAAGGTGGGAGGGTCCTGGTCCAAAACATGTGTTAACTTCTCTGAACCCAAAACAATTTTGTAGTTCCTGAGCCAATCTTTATAATTGGGTCCAGTCAGTCTATGTGTGTCTAGGATACGTGCCAGTGGGTTGGACGCAGACATTTTCCTGTAGAGAGTCAAAGATTCTAGTTAGATACTGTAATTTTGACTTGACCAATTTGTTTAGGGATTTTATTTTTAAACAAATTAGCTCCCACTATTTTCTCGGATCCCTACACTCCCTCTGTAGAGATGCGAAAATCTCCGCGATTGATGATTTCTAGTGGGTGGTGCGGTCTCACCAACTGACTCATCACCTCACCTAACAGTTATTGGTGATGGGTTAGCCAATGAGTGAACAACTCTTGTTCAATGATTCTCTAATCATGGTGCACCCAAACTTGGTCTCTAATTCATGAATCTCACCGTATCCGGAATATTGATCCACTCCTTAGTTAAGTCAGACCCACCATTTGCATAGACTGGGTTCCTAATTGGGTCTCTCACCGTATCCGGAATATTGAGCCCAACTCATCCTCCAGCCCATAGCATCCAATGCCTAATAGACATGGTTGCGTCTTCCCGGTGCAACTGAGCCACTGTATCCAGCCGAGAACAATCAACCCCGGGAAGGGCCCGCACGTCTACAATGGTGGAAGACCTCGGACTTAATCTTTTCTTAGGGAGAATTGATTCAGGTCTCATTAAACTAGACTTGGCTTAGTCATAACAATTATGACTAACCTAGTGGCATGGGTCAGCTCGGATTATTGACCACCTCAGATCAGAACTGTGTCAACAGATATGGCCAGGTAAGTGAGACCGGTGGAAGGAATATGCCGTTAACTCGCACAAGAACGCATTCAGGTCGAGTAGCTTCCAATTAAAAACCAGTCGGTCGTCTGTGCCAAACTTACCTTAGACACCAAATTGTTGAGTCAGAACCAATTGGGTTAGCCTACAATCCAGACTCTAACCTCTGAGCCTAATTAGGTCTTGCTTGATCGTGACTCGATCTTGACCCAGACTTAATCCTATTAGGCTGGTCAATTTAAGCATTGTTGATCCCATCTAACCAACTCTTGATTCGGTTTGATCAACCGCTTAGACCTAATTGAGCTACCCAAGCCCGAACCCAGTATTATGAATATGTCTTAGATCTGAAATTCTCAATTTTAGACCTAATTAATATTTCATAAACTTAATTCTTAATTAAGTTGGGTTCATAAACAAAATATGCACAATAAATCCTAGGGTTTCAGGATCTAGGGTTTTGCAGAAAGTAAGTTTTGGGTTTCTGATTAAGGACGAACACGCAGCACCCCTACACATCATAAGAACACCCCATCGAATGGGAAGAGAGGGCCTTTAAACCCTTCTTCATTCTTATGACCGGACGGCCAAGAGGAACGCCTTAATCAGGAACATGTAAATCTACAAAACAGTTATAGATCTATATCATATATCTCATATACAAATTTAGATCTAATCAAGGCATATTTTGCATACATCTCATGTATCAATTCATGCATGTTTTCAGATCTAAATTATCACATAATAATCTAAAAAATTAGATTTAAATTGATCTAATCAAAATAAATTCTAATCTAGACAATTATGTAGAACTATTCTACAATTAGTCTAGTCATGCATCTATCATATCTCATATGATATTTAAAATTAAATAATTTTTATTTGCTGTTTATCAGATGTTATTATAACACTTATAATATCAAAAAATAGTAAATAAGAAGATCTAAAATATGATTTAATCAGATTAAATCAAAGACATGCAAAACTATTCTATAGAACTATTCTATTCTAGAACTAGTCATGCATATCTTCATGTTCTTAGATCCAAATCATTTAATTTTAATTTTTCTGATTTCAGATCTGATCACATCTCATGTGACATCTGAAATCATATTATTTTTAATTAAAATAAAATTAAAATCAGATCTAAATAATTTTAGAACCATGGCTCTGATACCAGTTGAAGGGAAATCCTGATTTCCCGGTCCAGGTTCGTTCAGATCTGATTAGATCAAGAGATATATTTCAAAAATTTTTCTCTTGATCTCAATCAGATCTTGATATATTTCAGATCTGATTCTTATTATTTTAATAAATAAAATAAAACAAGATAAATTAAATCAAATTCAATTTACCTGATTTGGGTAATCCTATTACCCTGTAGATGATCCTGATTGCAGCGAAAGGTTCTGGATCTAAGCCACGCAAGCGCCTGGCCTCTACCGGTATCCACTCGGGTTGGATCTGGAGATCCTCTTCTTCTCTATCACACCTCCAAAAATCAGATCTGGATCTGATCTGGAGGATCTTCAAAACTCTTTTGAAGATCTGCAGTCGTCCTTTTGCAGCAGCGCAGCCTTCTTGCTTTTGATCGCCTTTCCTTGATCTGAATCGCACCAAACTAAATCCAAAACACTTTTGGACGTGGAGAGCAAGGGGAGAAGAGACTATGGCGTGGAGAAGGAGGGGAGAGGCAGCCTTGGGGCATGGGAAATCTCTATTTCACTTCACTTAGGATTAGGGTTGGGCGCAGGGTCTTATTTATAGACCTCTTGTGATCCAACTCCTCTTCCTCTCAACCAATCACAACCCTTTGTGAAATCAGATCTAAATCTGATTGGTTGGAATAGAGACCCCTGGATTCCTCCTTAGAGGGTGCCTAAGACCAGTCAAACTGGATTCTTAGTAGAACTCTAATTGGAATCCAAAAGGGAGGTGGAGTCCTTGTCCAACAAGGACTCCTAGGCGCCTCCTACTTGGGCTCACGCCACCCTTGGTGTGTGCCCTTCTCCTTGCCAGGTTCTGGCAGGGGGACAGGCCCCCACCAGCTCTCCAATAGGTGCATGACATGTGGTCAAAAGTCAAAGGGTCAATGGTCAACGTTTGACCAGTCAAAGGTAGACTTTTGACCAAAGTCAAAGAACAAGAAATGGCAGGTGACCAAAAATGGCAGGTAATGTCTTACAAATAAGACAACCTATTCTGACTTGGACAACCTCCAGTCAGACCATATGAAGGCCTCTGATTGAGCACAAACTCCTTTGGCTCAGTCAGGACAACTTATTTGTGATAGTAAAAGAAGAACGTTAGGTTCAATCGAGTGCTAGCACGATTTCCTTGAACCTAATTGAATCTCATTCAGATCAATTGAACTAGATCAGTTCAATTGATGATCACCAGATTCAAACCCTTGTTTGTGTGACCCAGTTAGGTTCAGTTCTGTATGGTAATGGGATATGTCATGATCTCTATCATAGACATCATCGAAACTCCTTTCGATGGATCAGAACTCTTCTGATTCGAACAGCTAGAATGATCGATCATCTAAAATCATTCTAATTGCTCCCAAAATCCACCAGTGACACCTAGCAGTATATGGTGGCAAACCCATCAGAGCTGAATGCGAACCTCTTGGTGCAGCTACCTGTGTGATTAAGTTCTTCTATCTTGAGCCCCGATCAGATTAGGGTTATTAAGGTGAACTCGTCAAACCCTAGTCTCTGTCATATGATGTAATCATTCGATTCGAGTCCAATGTGAAAATCTAAATAGAAACTCTTTCTATTATTTCACTCTGCCATGGCCATGGGCTTCAGGACTTGATTCTCATGATCATCATAGGGCTACTCCTCTACCACCGAGGTAGATAGATCCCATCTTTGATGCAATCCAGTTCCTACAATGAACATGTCACAGCCAACATACACCTCAGGGTTCCATATGGCTAGGAGACCGAGTAATGGTGTAGTCAAACTATAACACCCTCAAGGTGAACTGCCGATGCATCTCAGGTCAAAGAACCAGACACACTACTGCAGCAGCATCGAGTCAGTCATTGACGAGAAGGTAGACTTCCTAATGACTACTCGAGGTGGTCACGCTCAGTGCCCTCGTTCTCTAACGAGTACCTATACTCTCGCTCCGGTGTCTCCACACCGTAGACTCAAGACTCATCTACTAAAGAGAAGCGATCGTACACCAACCTTCCGGATCAATCACCATCCTCGTGATGATCCTATGGTTGGGAGCTGTTTATGAGTTAATAATGATTATTCATGTCTTAAATTTTCAACTCTTGAAAATATGAATTATCATTACCATTAACTCAAAGGATGTATCACAGACACTAAATACACATGTGTGATAGAAAATAACCCATTTCATTAATTATAGTCAAAATTACAATTTTGCCCCTAGAAGTGTATTACAAGTGTCAGCCAATTCTGGCTTCTAGGGCACATATATCTAACAGATTTGGTGTGATGTTGGCTTAAAAATCTAAAGCCTGAAGGTGGATATCTCTATTTATTTAATAAAAAAATAATAATAATTTAAAAAAATTGAGTTATCTCTCAATAAGTGCTAAGTTTAATATCTTCAGCCAGATGTCTTAGGCTTACTGAGGTTCATACAATATCATAGCCTCCTCTATTTCTTCAGAGGCCAGCTGTAAGAATGGTTTTATTTTTTGATCGTTTACTTTAAAGGTGCTACCATTATTTGGGTTTTCAATTTCAACAGCTCTATGTGGAAAAATTTTCTTGACTGTGTATGGTCCAGTCCATTTCGATCTTAATTTTTTTGGAAATAGGTGAAGCCTAGAATTATATAAGAGAACATTTTGTCTAAGTTTAAAAGATTTTCTAATAATTGCTTGGTCATGGAATGCCTTAGTTTTTTTCTTATATATTTTAGCATTCTTGTAGGCTTCATTTCTATTTTTGTCAGGTTCATTTATCTATAATTTTCTTTGTTCTCCAGCTACATCTAAATCCATGTTCAACTTCTTGATTGCCCACATTGCTCTATGCTCGAGTTCTACAAGCAAGTGACATGCTTTGCCAAACACAATCCTAAATGGTGACATACCTAAATTAGTCTTGTAAGCTATGCGGTATGTCCAAAGTGCATCCACTAGCTTCAATGACCAGTCCTTTCTATTTATGCTCACTATCTTTTTTAGGATCTGTTTGATTTGTCGATTTGAGACCTCAACTTGCCCACTAGTCTGGGGATGATAGGGTGTGGCTAATTTATGGATAATATGATACTTCTTCATCAGTGATGCAAAGGCTCGATTGTAGAAGTGTGTTCCGCGGTCACTGATGATAGCTCTTAGAATTCTAAAATGAAAGAGGATATGTTCCCTAAGAAATTTGACAATAGTCTTGCTGTTATTGGATCGACATGGCACTACCTCTACCCACTTGGACACGTAATCCATAGCTACTAGAATATACTCATTCCCAAAAGATTTTGAAAATGGTCTCATGAAATCGATTCCCCATATATCAAAAATTTCTACAATCAAAATTGGATTCATTGGCATCATATCTTTCTTTATGATATGGCCTACTTGTTGGCACCTAACAAAACTCTTGCAATAGTAATAGGCATCTTTAAATAGGTTAGGCCAATAAAATCCACTTTGGAGCACCTTGGCAGCTATCTTTTTGGCTCCAAAATGACCACCATATGCTTGGTCATGATAGAATGATAGAATACTTCTAACCTCATGGTTCGGGACACATCTTCGAATGATTTGGTCTGAACATTATTTGAATAAGTAAGGATCATCCCAAATGAAGTACTTTACCTGGGAAAAGAATTTGTTTTTGTCTTAAGTGGTCCAGTACATGGGGATCTCACAAGTGGCTAAGTAATTAACTATATCAGCATACCATGGTTCGATCGTCATGGTCATAAGTTGCTCATCGGGAAACAATTCTCTAATTGATGGTTCATTGGAAGGTACATTTATTAATCGGGATAGATGATTAGCTACTAAATTTTCTGTTCCTTTCTTATCCTTGATTTCTAACTCAAATTCCTGAAGTAGTAAAATCCATCGAATTAAGCATGCCTTGGCATCCTTCATTGCTAAGAGGTGTCTAATAGCTGAGTGATCGGTGTACACAATGGTATGCGATCCAACCAAATAGGCTATAAATTTCTCAAGTGCAAAGACGATGGCCAAGAACTCCTTTTCAGTTATTGAATAATTAAGCTATGCATCATTAAGGGTTCTACTAGCATAATAGATGACTCACGATAGCTTATTGATTCTTTATCCTAGAACGGCTCCAATATAGTGGTCAGACACATCACACATGAGTTCAAAGGATTGAGTCCAGTCAAGTGGGTGTACAATTGGGGTTGAAGTTAGTTCTTTTTTTAGATGCTCGAAGGATTCGAGACATTCAGGAGTAAACTCAAACCTGACTTCCTTCACTAAGAGATTTATCAGTAGATGGGTTATCTGGCTAAAATTCTTGATGAACCTCTAATAGAAACCAGCATGTCCAAAAAATGAATAAACTTTCTTGACTGATTTAGGTGGTGGAAGATTTGCAATTAGATCTATCTTGGCTTTGTCCACTTCAATGCCTTTCTTTGAGATCATATGGCCAAGAACTATCCCTTGTTTGACCACAAATTGGCATTTTTTCCAATTAAGCACTAAGTGTTTTTTTTACATCTTTTTAAGACTAGTCTTAAATGGTGTAAGCATTCATAAAAAATGAAGCTAAAAATAGAAAAATCATCCATAAAAATTTCAAGGAACCACTCAATCATGTCTGAAATGATGCTAACCATGCACCTTTGAAAAATAGATGGAGCATTACACAAATCAAAGGGCATGCATCTATAGGCGAAAGTTCCAAATGGGCATGTGAACATAGTCTTCTCTTGGTCCTCTGGTGCTATGGAAATTTGATTGTAGCTAGAATATCCATCCAAAAAGCAATAGAACTCATGTCCGGCTAACCTCTCTAACATCTGATCGATGACTGGCAGGGAAACATGATCCTTTCTTGTGGCCGCATTCAGTTTTCTATAATCAATACAGACTCTCCATCCAATTTGAACTCTCATTGGCATAAGTTCATTTGTTTCATTTTGGACCACTATGACCCCAGACATTTTAGGGACCACTTGGATTGGGCTAACCCATGAGCTATCTAAGATTAGGTAGATAATTCCATTATCTAACAGCGTGAGAATTTCTTTCTTTACTACCTCCTTCATAGCTAGGTTTAGCCTTCTTTGAGGGTCTCTAGTTGGCTTGGCATCCTCCCCTAGGTGAATTTGATGTTGAACGATTGAAGGGCTAATCCTCTTAATGTCAGCTATGGTCCAACCTAATGCTTCTTGATTTTCTTTAAGGATGGTCAACAATTCTTCTTCTTACATAGAGTCTAGGTTTGCTGAAATGATTACTGGCAGGATTTTTGATAGACCTAGGTAGGCGTATTTGAGGTGCTTGGGGAGTAATTTTAGCTCTAACTTTGGTGCTTCCTCAACCGATGGTTTGGACAGTGGTTCGACCATTAACTCAAGTGGTTCCACTAGGGGCTCCCATCTTGATTCCATCCTATGCTTGCTAATTGTAGTGGCTTCATTGAACTCTTCAAATTCTTGGTCCATCAAAAGTTCAAAGTCGAACTCTTCATCACTGAGGTCAATCGATTCATAAGCATTATCTTGAATCCAGTTTAGATCATTTGTTTCAGTCAGATGGAAGATGTTCAAATCTATTGACATGTTGCCAAAAGAAAGTTTCATTAATCTATTTCGGTAGTTGATTTGAGCATTAGCTATGGTTAGAAATGGTCTGCCTAGAATGATCAAAATTTGATACTTCGGATTTGATATAGGTTCAGTCTCTAAAATTACAAAATCCATTGGATAGATGAAGTCACTGATTTTGATTAGCACATCCTCAACTATTCTCCTTGGAACTTTTAAAGATCAATCAGCTAGTTGTAGGGTCATCCCCGTTGGCTTGAGTTCCCCTAACCCTAATTGCTCATATATGGAATATGGAAATATGTTAACACTCACCCCTAAATCTAATAGAACCCTATCGATTAAGGTTTCTCCTACAATGCATGAGATGGTGGGGGACCCTAGGTCTTTGTACTTTATTGGTATGTGGTTTGACAAGTATGAACTTACACTAGCTATTAGAAAGGCTCTCTTAGGTACATTGGTGGTCTTTTCTTTGGTACACAGATTCTTAAGAAATTTAGCATAAGCAGGAACTTGTTTGATCATGTCTAGTAAGGAAATGTTCATCTTAACTTGCTTGAAGACCACCAAGATCTTATCTAATTGGGCTGAGTTTTGGTTAGGCCTAAGTCTGTTAGAGAAGGATGCTACAACCTTAGTAGTTGATCCATCAACTCCTGGTTAGGGCTCTGCTATCGAATTTGGTGCTGCCTCAGATTCTGATGCCTTGGATTTTTCAAGTTGGCCCTGATCAAATAGTGGTTCAAATAGTGGGTCTTCTATTTCTTCTTCTATTTTGGGTGTGTCCATATCGTTATCTATTTATTTTCCAGATCTTAATATATGAATGGCATTCAATTGATTGATCTGGGATCCTTGTTGGGGTAGTTGGTTGTTCTGGTTCCTGGGGTTAGCCTCGGATTGACTTGGTAATCTATCCTTTTCTCTTTCACTAACTATGGTGGCTAACTGACCTAGCTGTATTTCTAAATGGGCAATTACCTAGGTATTTGCATTTAATAATTGGCCCATGGTTTGCATAAAATTATTTAGTGTAGATGTGGTTTCGGAAGTTGATTTAAGCAAGACTTCAAACCCCTTTTCTAAAGTGTTCAACCTTTTCTCTTGACCAAATCCCGATGGGTTAGCTGGTGCTTGGTTGGTCCTTAGATAAGGTTGGTTTGGGACATGACTTCCTGAATTGGAACCTTGTGACCATGAAAAATTTGGATGGTTTCTCCATCCTGGGTTATACATTGGTGCATAAGGATCGTTTATAGGTCTTTGATAGGTTGCATTTACTTGTGCAAGCCCATCTTTAATTGGGTTTCCTAGTGAAGGACATTCTTTCAAGATGTGGTCTGGTGCACCGCATCCATTGCACATGAGTGCAGATATTTGGTTCGCTTGGGGGTATCCTTGAAGTTCTAAGGCTTCAATCCTATGGGTCAAAGTCGCAATTCTAGCCTCCATAGCTAGGGATGTTTGTACTTGGTGCATCCCACCTCTTGCTGGTATGGATTTTTTAGTTTCTCTAGTCGACTCCCATTGTAGACTCTTTTCTACAAGATCTTCCAAAAATTGCTAGGCCTCGTTGGGTTTCTTACACATAAATTGGCCTTGGCACATTGATTCTAACATTGTTCTGGAATTTGGGTCTAGACCTTTATAGACAATTTGGTACAACCTCCAAATCTCTATACCATGATGTGGACATTGACTTAGGAGGTTTTTAAATTGATCTAGGCACTTCTAGAAAGACTCTCCCCCTAGTTGGTAGAACTGGTTAATCTCGTTTCTAAACTTAGTTGTCTTGTGATGGGGAAAAAATTTTCTTAAGAACATCTTTACAAAACCTTTCCATATCTGATTAACTGGTTGGGTAGGCTGATAACCATTTCTTTGCATTGTCCATAAGTGGAAAATTGATCAGCCTAAGTTTTATGGCATCTTGTGACATTTGGTGTATTCTCATGGTTTCACAAACCTCCTCAAATTCTCTAATGAAAATATAAGCATCCTCAATTCTGGTAGATTTGGGAAGCATATTAATTATTTGAGGTTTAATTTAAAAATTACCAACCATAATCTCGGGGAGTCTTATACATGATGGTTGGGCAAAGCCCATAGGATAGCATAGATCTTTAACAAATTTGAGTTCTTGGTTGGGTTCACCCATGATGGTCTCAATAATTTTTTTACTTGAAATAGAGTTTGATTTAATTCTCACAAGTCAACCAGATTTTTTTTCCAAGTTGCAATATTTATAAAATTTTATTTATTTTATTTATTTATTTTATAGAAGAAGAGAGAAAAGGAAGGAGAGATAGATAAGAAAAGAGTTCTAGAGATGGATCCTAAGGAGTCCTAAATCTAGAAATGAAAGAGAAGAAAAAAATTAATTAATATTTAGATGATAATTGCAATCAAGTTAGATAAGCAAGGACTCTCTATCCTAGGATTAACCTAGATCTAGACAGCTCCTAATTTTCAAGACTGCCTTTGAGTACTCCAGGTCCAAAACTAACTGACTGACTCGACCAGATAAATGTAAGATATGGGAGGTTTCCTGCTTGTTGCTTTTCTTAGACACCAATTGAGTTAGCTAGATCAAACAATGGAACCAATTGAAAATCACCTTTTTAAACCACTTGCCTTAGACACCAAGCAATTAATCAATCCAAACCTGGTCCAACTCTAGGACTATCTTGTCCTATTGAGCTCAAAATTCCTAGGGCTAACATCTAATTAATTTTAAAATTAAGGCTTGGGTTAATGTAGAATGACGAATGTAGTTTTTGGACTAGGAAAGGATGATCAATCCCCACCTTATCTGATTAATGGGTTAATGCCCTTAAGGTTAATTATGGAGATGAGATGCAAAATGAGAGGATGTCCGATATAAATAAGAATCTTTTAAAGTTTAATTAGTTTTACTATTTTAGTTAAGTATTTTATGATATATATATTTTTTAATATTATGTTATCTTTAAGCAAGAAAGACTAAGAGGTAAGTTTTAAATTAAGTTAATTAGGTGTGAAGAGATTTATAGAATCTAACTAAATAAGAAATGAATTATGCAAAGATTAAAAAGGCAACTAGATAACCTACAAGTAAAACAAGGACTCAAATCTACTTTAAGAGCAGTAAATTAAAAGGTAGAAATATATTTTCATATCTAGAGAATGTATTAAAAAGAAAGTAAATAAGAGGAAGGTCTAATTAGGTAAAAAATTAAATCTATATAAAAGGTAAAAAATTATTTTACTAGAAAGACAACAAAGCAATCTAAAGTAGAAAGAAAAAAATAAAGACCTAGAAAGTAGTAAAATATATATATATATATATATTTTAGACCTGTAATAATAAGAAGCAAATATTAGAATTAAGAAGGCAAGAGATCATAAAATAAAGTAATAAAAATATTTTTTAAAAAAAAAATCAGCCATTCCAAGATCTCTAGCAACGGTGCCAAAATTTGATGTGCTCTTGTCGTGAGAGCGATCAAAGATAAAAGTTAATTAACTACTACTCCATAAAATAGGGTGAATCGGATCAAGTCCTCAGGGATCTAAGGCAGTTGTCTAAAAAAAAAATTAATAAAAAGCTTGGTTATTTTTAAGAGTTGGAGAACTAATCTGATTGATAAAATAATATTTTAAAAAAAAACCTAATGAGTCCAATATAGAAGAGAAGCCTCAGGGGGTCAAATTTTCTTATAAAATATATATCATATCTATTTTCTGCTACAGCACCACTACTTATGATTTTAGTTGGTATAGCTTATCTTCTTTTTGAGCAAGGATCATATCCTCAGATCATGATCAGTCTCTTAGAGCATAAGATATTTAACTAAATCTCATAAGTAAAAGAGAGGATCTATTCTTTTTGATACAATCTATCTCTTGTCTGAGCATACACCGTATCCTCAAATCACGATGCATCTCTTAGAGCATAGATTGTTCAAAATCTTGATCTTTATAAATGAAGCAAAAAAAAATAGTTACTTTTAATTTTTAAATAAATCAAAAATTTTATTAATAAAAGAAAAAGATACATAAAATAGATTAACATCAAACCATCTGTTTACAAGATTCATCTTCCCTCCTGAGATGATGGAGTCTAGCCATGCATAGAAGGGATATCGTCCACCATTGCCATCTTCTTGCTTCTAACCCATGGAAAGAAAAGAAAAAGAAGGGAGTTTTGTGGAGGAAAAAGAAGAAAGAAAGGAAAGTGGAGACTTAGTGGGAGAGAGAGAGGAGGTGTGAAGGCTAGGGCTAGATGGAGATGGATAGGAGGGATGCTTTTGGTTGAAGTCTTAGGAGCTTTTTATAGATGCTAGGAGGTAGGAGGATTTATTGGTTAAGCAATATGGGACTAAAAATATGATAGGAATGGATGGATGAGATGAAGTGTGCATGAAAAATCTTTGATTTGGTGTGGACTTCTAATAAGGGTGTGAACAATATGGTAAGAAGGAATTAATTAGCATGTAATTTATTTCTCTCTTTGGTATATCCTCCTTTCTTTCCACTCTATGATTCATGGTAAATTAGTTTGGGTGGGAACAAGTGGAGTCTTTGGATTAGGCTCCTAGTTGGGTTAGAACTTCATAGATACGTATCTCAATTTTCAGCCCTTTGATCAATTATTTTCGATCCAAATCCTTAAAGCAACTATCTCTCTTCTTGGCCCTTAGATTTCAATGAATTGCTTCCTAGCCATTGATCATGACTTAACCCCTTGAGTTGTTTGCTCTTAGCCCATTAGATATCTGATTTTTGCTTGATTGAGCTAATTTGAGTCTAGATTAGCTTGAATGAGCCCAATCTCCTAATTACCTGCAAAAGAGATTAAGAAGCATCAAATTCAACTAATAAACTTGTAATGCAACAACATTTAGTGCTTTTTATTAGAATATATTAAGTACTTATCAATAACTAACACTTATGACACACAACAACCTACACTCGATACGTTATCATCCTGGGTAACAACGAATCATTTGGTCGCAAACTGGTTTAAGGACTAAACGACAAATCCTTCTTTGTCAAGTCTAAATAGTTCTTAGGACTTCATCATAGAAGAGTTCATTACAGAAAGATGCACAAGAGTGATGAAATGCTAAAAAAATAATTTTATTTTTTTAAAATTTAAGTATAATTACATTTAGCTCAACCATTTATAATCTAGATGATTAGTTTTAGGATACATTTTTCAATAACTTCTACTTAGACTAAAGCCACTCAGAACAGTATTGAATACCCATCTTCCATTTGTGATTATCGAACTCTTTAATTCCGAGGGCTTTTGTAAAGAGGTCGGCCACATGCTTCTTTCCATCGATCTTTCGAATGTCGACATCACCTCATTCCATGATCTCTCATACAAGGTGATAGCATAGTAGAATATGCTTGGTGCATTGAGTGCCTTCAGCTCCTTTGTTTGAGCTATGGCTCCAGTGCTGTCATAGTATAGCAGAACTGGACCATCCAAGAAGGATGCCACTCTCAGCTCATCGATGAACTTCTGCAGCTACATAGCTTTCTTCACAGCATCGGATGCCACGACATACTCCACCTCGTATATAGAATCGACCACAGTGTGCTATTTGAAACTCTTCAAATAGATCGCTCCAGTGTGCTATTTGGAACTCTTCCAACAGATCGCTCCACCATTCAAAGTAAACATATAACTTGACACACTCTTACTGTCATCATGATTTGACTGAAAACTGGAATCAATTATCCTACAAGTTTCAAGATAGTATCTTCATAGATGAGGCACTGCTCCTTGGTATTTTTCAAATACTTCAGGATTATCTTTATAACTTTCGAGCGATTCTCACCTGGATCAGACTGGTATCTACTCACCACCCCTAGTGAATATGTCGCATCTGATTTTATACACATCATGGCATACATAATAAAACCCACTACCAAAGTATATGGTATTCTACTCATACACTCTCTCTCTCTTGAGGAGTTGTCGGATAATCCCTCTTTGAGAAAAAAATTTCATGGCCTATCAGGAGATAGCCCTTCTTGAAATTCTCCATGTTGAACTTCTTCTACACTGTATCAATTTATATGGACTGAGACAACCCAAGTAACCTTTTAGATCTGTCCCTATAGATCTTCATCCCTAAGATGTAGGAAGCTTCTCTCAAGTCCTTCATAGAGAATTGCAACAACAGCCAAACCTTTATTCCATGTAATGTAGGGATGTCATTTTCGATTAAGAGAATGTCATCCACAAACAGTGCAAGAAATACAACTACAAAACCATTAGCCTATTTATACATATAGGGTTCTTCTCCATTTTTAACGAAGCCATACGTTTTGATCACCTTATCAAAATGCATGTTCCATCTCCGAGATGCCTGCTTCAATCCATAGATAGATCTTTAAAGTCTGCACACTTTGGACTTATCTGTGGATGTGAATCCTTCAGGCTATATCATATACACCTCTTCATCCAACTCTCCATTTAGGAAAGTTATCTTCACATCCATTTATTAGATCTCATAGTCTAGGTATGCTGCAATAATAAGTATGATCTAAATAGACTTAAGCATTGCCACCAGAAAAAATGTCTCATCATAGTCAATACCATAATGCTACGATATTCCTTAGCAATCAAATGGGCTTTATAGGTCTCCACCTTCTCGTCTGTGGCTCATTTTCTTTTGAAAATCTATTTACATCCAATGGATTTTATCCCTTTAAGTGGATCAACCAGTGTCCATACACTGTTGACCTTCATGGACTCCATTTTGGACTTCATGGCTTCTAGCGACTTATCGGAGTCAGACCCCTACATGGCATCTATATAGGTAATTGGATCCTCATCGTTCTCATCAAGTTCAATAGGATCACCATCCCAGAACAAAAAACCATAGTATCTGTTCGGTTGACACAATACTCTACTGGATCTCCTTGGTGCCTCTTAAATGGGCTCTGGGTTTGATCTCATTAAATCCAGTTCTGTAGGTTCACTAAAATGTGTTAGTTCTTCCACCTTTTGAACTTCACTAAGCTCAATATTAGAGGTAGCTATTTCTTCCATGAGAAAATTTTTTTCCAAAAAGACTAACCTATTGCTGACGAACACCTTTCATTCTTCAGCAAGATAAAAATAATATTTTCTAGTTTTCTTGGGGTATCCTATAAACAAGCATTTATCAAACCTAGGTCCAAGCATTTCTGCCTGCAAATATTTTACATAAGCCGAACATCCCCAAATCCTAAGATGAGAGAGTGTCGGCCTATGCCTAGTCCATATCATATGGAGTTTTTGCGATAGACTTGCTTGAAATATTATTCAAAATAAAATAAGTAGTCTCGAGTGCATACCCCCAGAATGAAATTGACAGACTTGCAAACCTCATCATGGACTGAACCATGTCCAATAAGATTTGATTCCACCTTTTAAATACATCATTATGCTATGGTGTTTCAGGAGAGGTTCATTGAGAGAGAATCTCATTCTCTCCTAGATATATCAAAAACTCATTGGAAAGATATTCACCTCCTCGATCAGATCGAAGAGTTTTAATACTCTTTTCAAGTTATTTTTCTATCTCATTTCAATATCATTTGAACATTTTAAATGAATCAGATTTACTCTTCATAAGATAGACGTACTCATACCTAGATAGATCATCTATAAATATAATAAATTAGTAGAATCCACCTCTAGCATATGTGTTCATAGGTCCACACACATCAGTATGTACCCAGAAGCTTTGTGGCCCATTCATCCCTTCTAGTAAAAGGTGATTTGATAATCTTATCAAGAAGACAAGACTTACAGATATTCAATGATTCACAATTATGGATGTCAAGAATTTGCTCCTTGACTAACCTATTGATCCCGTTCTTATTTATATAACCGAGCCTATAGTGTCAAAAATAAGCATCAATAACATTATCTAGTTTTGGATATTTATTTGACGTATACATTATACTAATAGACTATGATTTAATATAAATATTATTTTTTAATTATCCTTGCATTATTGTGACATCATTCATAATGATATTGCAACAATATTCCTTTATTGATAGATTATAACCATCCTGGGCCAAAAGCCCAACGGATATTATGTTCATCATAAAAGATGGACAATAGTGATAATCACTTAAAATGATACTATTATTTTTGAAAACAAGCTCAAGAGTTTTCAATGTTAGGACTAGAACATTCTTTCCATTCCTAATATTTAGAAATCTTTCATCATTCTCAAACTTTCTACCAATTTGAAGTTCATGCAATGAATTGCATATGTGAACTGGACTTCCGGTATCTAATATCCTAGTAGATGTATCACAAATAATGAAATTACATGGTGTTATCATATAACAACCTTGCTCAACATGTTGGTTTTCACTATTCAACCTATTCAAGTCAAGAGGGCCATTCCTCTTCGGGTCTGCCTTATTAGGGTCAACACTAGACTTTTCGTATTCAGGTCCTAAATACTTGCCACTATCCAATAGTGGATGGAGTGGACTTACACTAACCATTCTATTTATCTAAAAGAAAAACTTAAGACCATATTAGTACTTGAATTATTTAAATCTTAAAGACTTAGACTTTAGTCTAAAGGTGCTTCCACTATTTTTAGTCTCTACCTCCAATTCATGAAATTATACTAACTTCTTAGTAGGTACTAAAATCTACATAGACTACAGATTGGCTTGAAGAAAGCTCTGGCTAACCTATGTGCATCTACAGATAGGTTCATAATCAATTATTTTTTAAAATATTTGTTAGTATTTAGGTTTTGCCTCAGATGCCAAATCAGTAGGCTGTGGCCTCCATTGAAAAGGTCTGGTTAGATCCAACTATTAACATGATCGACTTTGATGCATCAAACCAATGATAACGAGGCCTGAGGAAAGCTCTGACTAATCTGATCACCATTAAGAGAATGTGATCTAATCATCATATGATAGATAGTAATTCCAACATCCAAATAAACATCAGATGTAAGATGATAAGAGTACGATATTGTCGTTAAGACACCATGTTTATCAGTTTAATCTGATTTCTTAAAAATACATAGATAACAGTGAGTCGAGTTAAATCCACAGGAAAGGTAGTATTTTAGATTTAAAATCTTTGATTTTCAAAAAGAAAATGAAAAGAATTTGGGTTTTGAAATCAAAAATAAAGTCAGAAAATTAAAAATAAAAATTAAAAGGTGTAGAAATTTAAACTTGGTACTAAGATCTACTAGTTAGATCTTAGCATCTACTTACAATAAAATAAAAAAAATAATTAAAGTATAAAAATTAAATTATGATAAAAATAACGAGCATCAAATTAAAGAGCATAAAAATAAATATTATATTAATTAAAAAATTTATAATTTAAATACATAAAATTTTAAAAAAAGAAAATAAAATAGGCTGATCTCTAATCTTGGATCGACATTAGCAGAAAGATAGTGTAGAAGCCCAATTTTTCTTCTCAGCATCCATTGCCTCAAAGCAGCCATTAATCCAAAACCTGACTTCACCCTATACCAAAGCTTTCCTCTAATCAGATCTGTTGATTTCTAGAGGCCTGGATCCTTTTTATAGAGCTAGAAGGGCTGAAAAGTTTTCTTCTAGGCAATGTGGGACTAAGGAGCTCTTTGATCATCAAAATATGGAGAAATTTAAGTGAAAATTGAATTAAAAGGAGTTCTGATTAAATTCTACTACTCTAGATGAAATCTGGCCATTCAATAGAAATCCAATAAACCAAAAATCATCAAAATCGGAAGCATATCGATCCAGATCAGGTCGAATTAAATTCTGGCCATTGATCGCATATTGATGGAGAAAATTTGGCCTAGATCAGGTTGGATTAAATTTTGGCCATTAATCGTGCGTTGATGAAAAAAATCTGACCGCTAATCACATGTTGGGAGTCCTGATCACTATCGAGAGCTTTCTCCACTGTCCGATCTTCACCAGCTGGTTTTTTGGTCGTCGGATCATGCCAGATTACTGAGCACTGTTCGAATCAAAGAAGGATTTATCGTAGGCTATCGGATCTCCATCGGATCAAATGTAAGTCATTGGATCGTGCAATTACTGTAGCTATGGACTGTGCGAATCGGGCACACCGAATGCCCCAGCCAATCGTCGCTCACTACTTTGATGCAAAATTACCTCTTTATCCTGAAAACTATGATGGATTTTCCATGAACCCCTTAAGGGTCTAGGTCCACCACATGTCGCTCAATGATTCATCGATTTCTGCTGAGCTGGCGGTCCATGCCTGGATTGTGGACTAACTGATGGCTTCTGCGACTGAGTCGACTAGCATTGTTGGCTTGGCATGCTAGCTTTGTCGGCTTGGCTCAGTGCATTTGGATGCGTCGGCTGATATGGCATGATGGCTTGAGCTAGTTAAGCAATTTGTTATTTTTTATTTAATTTTTTATTTATTTTATTTCTTTAGAAATTCATATCTTCTTTGTTTTAGCTTTATTTTGCTCAAAACTTATTTCATTATGATCAAAAAAAAGAGCTATTTTCATTGATTATAAAATTTTATTTCTTAATTTTTATTATTTTTTAATTAATTTTTTTATTAATAAAAATATTAATTTTTAAAAAAATATATATAAATTGATCATTAATTATTAAAAATTAATATAAATTAATTAATAAATTAATATTTTTATTGATAAATTTATGATACTTATTGGGGATAAATCCCGCTCCTGCCGAAGCCCGGCCCTACGCTCAGCCCAATGTAACCAGTAGCCGCGGAAGAGCTTCGACAGACGGGCTTCAATCGAACTCTCAGCTGTCGAGCTTCTTCCAGCAGGCCGAACTGGTCAGCTCCCAAGCTTCTTTCGGACTTCCAGCGTCGAGACCGAACTTCTTGGGCGGTCGAACTCCTTTGGACTCCCCACAGCCAAACTCCTTCGAACCGACTCCAAGCGGCTGAGCTTCAATGAAGTCCTCTCAGCGGCCGAACTCCTCAGTGGATGGGCTTTAGCGGAATCCCCAAGCGGTCGTCACTCAGGAGCCCGAACTCCTCAGCAGTCGTCACTCGGCCGAACTCCTCAGCGGTCGCCCCTCGGTCGAACTCCTCAGCGGTTGCCCTCATCAAACTTCGGCTGACCGAGTTCCTATCGAACTCTCAAGTGTCCAAGCCTCAGCTGAAGTCCAACAGCCAGCCGAACCCCCAAACGGTCGAGCTTCGGATTCTCAGCAGTCGAACTCTTCAGCGGACGAGCCTTAGCTGCATACCTCCAGCCAGACGCCTATGGGAGCCGAACTCCCTCCTATCTTCCTCTTCAGGAGCCCGAACTCCTCCGAAATGGGCACACGACGAAGGCCTTCAACCCTTCATTCGGCAAGCTCTGCAACCATCACCATCAGTCAGTTCGCCGCACCATCAGTCAGTCCGTCGCAGGCGATAGTGACTCACTGTCAGGCGGCGATGGCTGTCATCCTCAATTTGCCGCACACGGCACCATCCCGTGAGACTGACTCCGCCGAACCTCGAGCGGCCCGCCAGCACGCGGCTGCAGTTGTCACCATCAAGCTTCACTATATAAAGGACCCTCCCGACACGCTAAGGCTAAGCTCTCTGAACTCTCGACTCTCTAAGCTCTCCTCCTCATCTCTAAGCTTCGGTACTCATTCCGAGCACTCCATTACTGTTGGTCGAAAACTAACTTGACCGTTGGAGGGTCCTGTCGGAGCCACCCCCCCATCGGTTTCGGACGGGACTTCATTTTGCAGGTCCCCGGCGGCGCCTCAGCGGCCTCAACTCCGGCGACCTCCGACGAAGATGGATTTCTGCACCAACAGATTGGCGCTGGAAGAAGGGATTGAACCTTCGAGGTTCCCTTGTTCTTAAAGGAGTGCTCGGCGACCCTTCTCTTCCCTCTCCGGAGATCTTCCTTTTCTCTTCCGAAGAGAAAACGTCGCCCAGGAAGTTCCGTCCAGGCCCGTCTGTTCCTGCTTCAGCCCCGGTGGCCTAGGTTTCACCTGCACCCACGGTGGATGTGAAGCGGTTTGGCCTGCTTGTCCGACAGATCCGTAGCCTCACAGAGGCATTGCAGGCTATACAGCAGCCTCCGATGGCGACTCCACCAGCAAGCCCGCCATGAGGGTGCGAGGAATCAGCCTTAAGGAAGAGCCCAATCACCCCGAAGAGAGAAACGGAGAGCGGAAGTTCCCCCACCGAAGCGGAATGAAGTTCGGTGCGAGGAAGGCCGAACCCACCCATGAGCCCATCATCAAGGAAGCTCCGATAAAGAAGTATGAAGTCCTCCTGCGGAAGCTTCCGCGGGAAAGCGGAACGAAGTTCAGCGCAAGTGAGGTTGAACTCACGCTCCAGTATGTCCCCCAAAGGAACCACCTACAAAGTGTTCACCGAAGGCGGAACGAAGTTCGGGCAAGAAAAGCCGAGCTCCCCTCGAGCTCGTCCGAACTCGTCCGAATAAGAGTAGTAGGAAGTTCTCCCACGGTGGGTCTCGCGGGAAAGAGGAATGAAGTTTGGCTCGAAGAAAAGCCGAGCTCCCCCCAAGCTCATCATCAAGGCGAAATGAAGTTCGGCACAAACAAGGGCGGAGCAAAGTTCCCCCATGGGATGAAGTTTAGAACGAGGGCGGAGGAAAGTTCTCCCATGGAATGAAGTCCGGTGGAAAGCCGAACTCCTCAGCTCAACCTCCAAATGAAGTTCGGCGCAGGCAAGGACGGAACGAAGCCCCCCACGGAATAAAGTTCTCCCATGAATGAAGTTCTTCTAGCAAAAGCGAGGGCGGAGCAAGGTTCTCCCACGGAACGAAGTTCTCCCACGAATGAAGTTTAGCATCAGGGAGGCTGAACTCCACAGCAGATCACCCAAGTGAAGTTCGGCCGCGCTTGAGACCGCCCCAGGACGATCGAGGCCGAACTCCCCCTCAAGTACGTCGCTACAACGAATTCACGGGAGGTGCGATAAAGTTCGGGCAAGCAAAGCCGACCCCCTCTCTACGAGCAGGGAAGTCCGGACAAAGAAGCATGAAGTTCTCCCACAAAAGTTTTGCAGAAAAGCGGAATGAAGCTCCACGCAAGCGAAGCCCGAACTTCTCGAGCTCACCGCAAAGGAAGCCCCGACAGAAGGGCGCGAAGAAATCCTCCTCCCGAAAGATTCCGCAGCTACGACCCACTCCTCTAACTCAAATTCTCGGCGAAGTTAAGAGCCAGCCGCTAAGTCCTGAAGGACTACGGCCTCCCCAAACGTGCGCAATCAAGGCAAGTGAAGCCCCTACCATCGCGACCACGGCCACGACACTGAGGAATACGTTCAGCTCCAAGACGAGATTGAAGAGCTCGTCAAAAAGGGATGATGGGATAAATTCCTCCAACGCCGATCTGAAGCAGGAGAAGATCGGCTAAAGGCACTGTCGTAACTGGAAAAGACAAGAAGGTCGGCCGCTTCGCGGCGTCATCAACGCCACCCCAGGGAGGAGCTAGGAGCTAGCTACATCGGGATTGTCGTCCCCAACGACAAAGTCAAGAGAAGCATGTTCCAAATTAAGAAGGCCGGCATGAGATAGAGGAGGTCGTCTGGATGGGACTTACTGCCCGAGGGAACTCCGAGGAACAACACCCCGACAACCCTCGAACGAAAATGCGCTGCGATCAGCTTCTCCTCGGTAAAACTCTTCCCTCTCAATAAAATCATTTCTGGATGCGAAATCTATGCGATGACAAGGAAGAAGCAGTCAGCCATGTTAGGAACAGGAGGAGAACCTCGTCCTAGCGCGAGCAAAGTCGAAGGCCCCATCCACGAAGGACGGGATGGGGGGAGAGGCGAGGACGACGGTCCTCATGTGCCCCCACAGCCGGCTAGGAACAGGAGGAGAACCTCATCCTAGCGCGAGCAAAGTCGAAGGCCCCATCCACAAAGGACGGGATGGGGGGAGAGGCGAGGACGACGGTCCTCATGTGCCCCCACAGCCGGCTAGGAACAGGAGGAGAACCTCGTCCTAGCGTGAGCAAAGTCGAAGGCCCCGTCCACAAAGGATGGGATGGGGGGAGAGGCGAGGACGACGGTCCCCATGTGCCCCCACAGCCCGTTGGGAACAGGAGGAGAACCTCATCCTAACGCGAGCAAGGTCGAAGGCCTCGTTCACCTAAAACGAGATGGGGGAGAGGCGAGGACGATGGTCCCCATGTGCCCCCACAGCCCATTAGGAATAGAAGGGGAACCCCATCCTGACGTGAGCAAGACTCGAGACCGAGCCTCAAAGACTATGGCAAGCCTCGACCGCAGGAGATAAGATCTCCCCCGAGTGAAGCTCGGCCGTAGGAGATAAGATCTCCTCCGAGCGCGCACTTCAACCTCGACTAGAGATAAGATCTCTCCCGAGCGACCGAATCAACCTCGGCTAGAGATAAGATCTCTCTCGAGCGACCCTGAACAACCTCGATTAGGAACAGGAGGAGAACCTCGTCCTAACACGAGCACCAACCTCGGCTGCAGGAGATAAGATCTCCCCGGGTGAAGCTCGACTGTAAGAGATAAGATCTCCCCCGAGCGCGCGGTCTCACCTCGGCTGCAGGAGATAAGATCTCCCCCGAGCGCGCACTTCGGCTGCAGGAGATAAGATCTCCCCCGAGGGAAGCTCGACCGTAGGAGATAAGATCTCCCCCGAGGGCGCACTTCAACCTCGGCCGCAGGAGATAAGATCTCCTCCGAGCGCACACTTCAACCTCGGCCGAAGGAGATAAGATCGCCCCCGAGGGAAGCTCGGCTGCAGGAGATAAGATCTCCCCCGAGCGCGCACTTCGACTGCAGGAGATAAGATCTCCCCCGAGGGAAGCTCGACCGTAGGAGATAAGATCTCCCCCGAGCGCGCACTTCAACCTCGGCCGTAGGAGATAAGATCTCTCCTGAGGGAAGCTCGACCGTAGGAGATAAGATCTCCCCCGAGCGCGCACTTCGACCTCGGCTGCAGGAGATAAGATCTCCTCTGAGCATGCACTTCGACTGCAGGAGATAAGATCTCCCCCGAGGGAAGCTCGACCGTAGGAGATAAGATCTACCCCGAGCGCGCACTTCAACCTCGACCGCAGAAGATAAGATCTCCCCCGAGCGCGCACTTCAATCTCGACCGAAGGAGATAAGATCTCCCCTGAGGGAAGCTCGGCTGCAGGAGATAAGATCTCCCCCGAGCGCGCACTTCGGCTACAGAGATAAGATCTCCCCCGAGGGAAGCTCGACCGTAGGAGATAAGATCTCCCCCGAGGGAAGCTCGGCCGCAGGAGATAAGATCTCCCCCGAGCGCGCACTTCGACCTTGGCCATAGGAGATAAGATCTCTCCCGAACGCGCACTTCAACCTCGACTGCAGGAGATAAGATCTCCCCCAAGGGAAGCTCGGTCGTAAGAGATAAGATCTCCCCCGAGCGCGCACTTCGACCTCGACCATAGGAGATAAGATCTTCCCCCGAGTCAACCTCGGCTAGAGATAAGATCTCTCCCGAGCGACCGAACCAACCTCAGCTAGAGATAAGATCTCTCCCGAGCGACTGCGAACAGCCTCGGTTAGGAACAGGAGGAGAACCTCGTCCTAATGCGAGCACCAACCTCGGCTAGAGATAAGATCTCTTCCGAGCGATCGCGAACAGCCTCGGTTAGGAACAGAAGGAGAACCTCGTCCTAACGCGAGCACCAACCTCGGCTAGAGATAAGATCTCTCCCGAGCGACCGCGAACAGCCTCGATTAGGAACAGGAGGAGAACCTCATCCTAACGCGAGCACCAACCTTGGTTAGAGATAAGATCTCTCCCGAGCGACCGCGAATAGCCTCGATTAGGAATAGAAGGGGAACCCCGTCCTGACGTGAGCAAGATCCGAGACCGAGCCTCAAAGTCTATGGCAAGTTCCACTACAGGAGATGAAATCGCCCCCAAGCGACCACGACAACCTCGGCCGCGGAATAGGAGGTCCCCCCGAGTCAACTTCAGCTGATGGAGACAATGTCACCCCCGAGGAGCTCAACTCCGACCTCGACCGTAGGGGGCGAGATTTACTTCGGCTTCAACATCAGCTTCATCGACTTTAGCTGGGAACGAGTTCCATTCCAATCCCAAACATTAATTGGAGAGGAGGCCTCCCCCAAGCCTCAGCTTCAACTTCAGCGTCAACCTTGCCTAGAGAAGAGACCTCCCCCGAGCTTCAACCGCGACAAACGCGGGGCCTGGAAGAAGACTTCGGCAGTCGCCCATTTTGGTACTCCCTTCCTTCGAATTTCGAACTCGGGAGTGGGGGGCTACTGTTGGGGATAAATCCCGCTCCTGCCGAAGCCCAGCCCTACGCTCAGCCCAATGTAACCAGTAGCCGTGGAAGAGCTTCGGCAGACGGGCTTCAGCCGAACTCCCAGCGGCCAAGCTTCTTCCAGCAGGCCGAACTGGTCAGCTCCCAAGCTTCTTTCGGACTCCCAGCGTCGAGATCGAACTTCCTGGGCGGTCGAACTCCTTCGGACTCCCCACAGCCAAACTCTTTCAGACCGACTCCAAGCGGCCGAGCTTCAATGAAGTTCTCTCAGCGGCCGAACTCCTCAGTGGATGGGCTTTAGCGGAATCTCCAAGCGGTCGTCACTCAGGAGCCCGAACTCCTCAGCAGTCGTCACTCGGTCGAACTCCTCAACGGTCACCCCTCGTTCGAACTCCTCAGCGGTCGCCCTCATCGAACTTCGACCGACCGAGTTCCTACCGAACTCTCAAGTGTCCAAGCCTCAGCTGAAGTCCAATAGCCGATAGAACCCCCAAACGGCCGAGCTTTGGATTCTCAGCAGCCGAACTCTTCAGCGAACGAGCCTTAGCTGCATACCTCCAGCCAGACGCCTATGGGAGCCGAACTCCCTCCTATCTTCCTCTTCAGGAGCCCGAACTCCTCTGAAATGGGCACACGACGAAGGCCTTCAACCCTTCATTCGGCAAGCTCTGCAACCATCACCATCAGTCAGTCCGCCGCACCATCAGTCAGTCCGCTGTAGGCGATAGCGACCCACTGTCAGGCGGTGATGGCTGTCACCCTCAATCTGCCGCACACGGCACCATCCTGTGAGACTGACTCCGCCAAACCTCGAGCAGCCCGCCAGCACGCGGCTGCAGTTGTCACCATCAAGCTCCACTATATAAAGGACCCTCCCGACACGCTAAGGCTAAGCTCTCTGAACTCTCAACTCTCTAAGCTCTCCTCCTCATCTCTAAGCTCCGAAACTCATTCCGAGCACTCCATTACTGTTGGCCGAAAACTAACTTGACCGTCAGAGGGTCCTGCCGGAGCCACCCCCCCATCGGTTCCGGATGGGACTTCGTTTTGCAGGTCCCCGACGGTGCCTCAGCGGCCTCGACTCCGGCGACCTCCGACGAAGATGGATTTCTGCACCAACAATACTTATTACACCCCTAACTTAAGCTTTGCTCATCCTCGAGTAAAGAAAGAATTTAGTTTTAAATATCTTTTAACTTTAGAGTTTCAAATTTTACCTAAGTAGTTTTCAAAATGGCCATTGATATTCGGTAGAGCTTAAGTGAGATATATCATTGAAATATTAATACTTATCAGTAAAAAAAATTAAGTAAAAAATATTAAATTTTTCTAATTTTTTTCTAAATTATCCCATCTTTATCTCTGATTTATCTAAACTTTTATATAAACAAGTGTATTGCTACTTCCGCCCTTCATTTATTAATTTTTATTTTCACATTGCCCACTTTTTGATGCGAATATCATTGCTTACTTTAAGGCCCTAGGTATAAAATATCCCTTGGGCTTACTAGCTCGAATCAAACGGGCTACGAGTTAAGACTAGCTTTACAACGAGCTTCTTTGTCCTTCCCATCTTTTGATGCGAAACTCAATGCTTGCTTAGGTAAAGAGATTCAGTTACTCAGTAAGAAGTACTTGAAAACTATTTTATTAAAATAACTTTTTTTTATATGAAGAAACGTATAGTTACCCTACATAAGCCCATAAAAAGTAAACTTTTCTTTGATGCTGGTAGAAACAATTAGAAATGCTCTAAAGAGAAACTTTTTATGTTCTAGACTTAATTCTTTATTGAATTTTCTTAATACTTGATTCCTCAATATCTCATAGATTTTCTGATCTATGCATCAATTTTATTTTAAAAATGCTTAGTTTAATTCAATTTTTAAGCATAATCAGGTGTCTAAATACTAAATACTAACTTTTTCAAGGACTTAAAATTTTAAAATAAATTTTTATTTTTCTTCCCTTACAACTTAATCGATATTGTCCTCAATGAAGAAGAAAAAATAAAGGGTGTAATAAAGAACATGAAAGAATACACCTGACCTAGTATATTTTTGGTCTAACACATACCTTTAAAAATTTAAGCTCTCCCTCCAACTTATTCAAATTATCCTAAAAAAAATTAAATAAAAAGATAAATTAAATTAAAAAAAATTAAATGTTGGGTTGCCTCCCAATAAGCGCTAAATTTACCATCTTCAGTCAGATACAATGCAGCTTACTATCTTGTGTCGAATATTGGATTGACAAATTTCAATAGTTTTGGATTGCCAATCTTAGAAAGTTGATTTATAATTTTATTATTGATATATTCATTGTTAATTAGGGGAACATAATTTATGACCCCATTTTTAGACCCATGTTTATTAAGAATTTCTCCTACTTATTCTTCTAAAATGCTCATGAATTGAGTTTTTGTATTAGGAGTTAAGTTTGATTCAATGGGTGCTAGAAGGATGACTAAAGATAATTTTAATTTTGAAGGTAAATTAATATGATCTTGTTTAAATAACTCCATTGACATTTTATTACATGCCTCTTGATTTTTGTAAGAAGAACCAGCTTCTAGGGTTGAAGGAAACAGGCTTTTAGGTTTATAAGTTTTAGGTAAATCATCTATTCTCTTTTTTTCTATGTCTATCTCATTTAAACTAAAACTAGCATCAGTACTAGTTCCTGGCTCAGGTTCTTCTATGTGGTTAGTCTCAGTACTAACATGTTCCTCTAAATTTTTATTTTGGCTAGCATCAGTACTAGCCTCTCTCACTTGATCTTGGTATAGGTTCATAAGAATCCATTAGCTTTTAAGTTCAAGAATTTCTTTGGCATTCTCAAATTGGGGATTCTTAAGTGAGATATTAAATTGATAACTTGGTCCAGGTGGTTGGTGGATATTAAGTGGATTGTTTGAAATTGATAGGCTCGATAGTTGATCTAGTTCTCTTCTCGTATTAGACTCAACTAATTATTCTATTTGAGCTTCTAGCTTGACGATAGATTCTTGTTGAGTTAGAATTAATTGTTAAAGTTGGTTAAATCTATCATCAGCTAGATTGATCTATTAAGGAGGTGGGTATGAGGGCTAATTATAATGTGGTGGTTGGAAAGGCTGACCTCTATTATAAGCATAATTTTGGTATTGAGGTTTATTCTGATAATTTTGCACTGATCTAAGCCTGAGTCTATTGTGGTTTCCAAGAAAAATTAAGATGGTTTCTCCAGTCAGAGTTGTATGAATTTGAAAATGAGTTATTAACCGGCTTAGAGTAGCCTTTAGCAGCTTGGACTTATTCTTGGATAAAAGATGGAAACTGTGCAGCCTTAGGATGTTTATTTACATAATGGGTTGGGCTAGCACAGATTGAATAAATCTTCTGATAATTAAAAGATGATGTGAATTATGCAGGAGATTGTTGACCTAGGATTAGGAGTTGATCTAATTTCTAAGCAAGAAGGTCCACTTTATTTATCATATTTGAATCAGCCTTAGGACTAGATTCTAGATGTTTAAATTCATGAATCCCTACCTAGATTTGATAGAAAGATAACGAAACATGGTTAATTGAGTTTTCACTCAGAATTTTAAATAAGGTATAGGCTTCATCCTCACTTTTGTTCATGAATGCACCTCCACAGGATGCACCTACCATCTGTCTATATTGATCTCCTAAACCCTTATAGAAAGCTTGAACTATTTGCCACTTAGACAGACAATGGTGTGGGCATTTTCTAAAAAGTTTCTTAAGTCTCTCCCATGACTCGTGAATCTATTCCCCTGGAAGCTAAGCAAATCCAGTGATAGCTTGCCTCATAATATTGGTTTGACCTATGGGATAAAATTTCTTAAAAAATTTACTTTACAATTCAGCCCAAGTTTTAATTGGTCTTCCTATTATGCCAAGCCAGTACTTGGCTTTGTCTTTTAATGATAAAGAAAATAAAATTAGTTTGAGGGCATCATTAGTTAAATTTTAAATTTTTACCATAGAGCAGATTTTTAAGAATTCATCCAGATGTTTGTAAGGATCTTCATTGGTATTCCCATAGAAAGATGGGAGCATCTGGATTATGGTCGGCTTGATCTCATAGTGGGTAGCATGGATATCAAGTAACTGGATACAAGTTGATGGACTATAGGTAGAAGGGATAAAATACTCCTTAATCTGCTTAGCTGGTTCTCTAAAATTTTCAGCCATCGAATTTAATATGGTTTAGCCTTTTAATGTTATGGTTAGGTTCAACTAGATCAAGTAAAGTAATTTTCTACCATATATATACTAGTGCAACCCTAACATGTGGTTCAAAATTTTTTAGATTTTTTTTTTAAAAAAAAAAAATATATATATATATATATATTATTATATTATGATTATTTTTTAAAAAAAATATATATTTTTTAAAATTATTTTAATTATTTTAATTATTATTTTTAATTTAATTTAATTATTATTTTTAATATTTTTTTAGTTAGTTTAATTTAATTTTTAATTTAATTACTTTATTTTATTTTATTTTATTTTTAAAGAGAAAAAAATAAAAGTTCTAAAGAAGAGGTCCTAAGGAGTCCTAGAACTAAGAAGAGAGAGAAGAATTAGGCTTAATTAGGTTTAATGTTGGTTAGCAATCAAGTTGGTCAATCAATCCAGACTAAGAGTTATCTTAGATCTAGATAGCTCTTAATTGCCAAGGTTACCTTCAAGCCCTCTATGTGTAGGATCAGTCAATCAACTGGTCAAGTAAGTGTAAGGTCAGTAGGAGTCCTCCCATTGCTTGCCTTAGACACCAATTGTGCTTGGCCAGGTAAGCGAATAAAATCAATTAGAAACCACCTTCCTTCGGGCCCAGTCATCCTTGAACCACTTTTCTAGATACCAGTCAAATTGACCAACCCTAACCTGCTTCAACTCTTAGGATTTCTTGTCCTAATGAGCTCGAGTTTCTAGGACTGATGTCTAATTGATTTTAAAATTAAAGGCTTAGATTAATGCAAGATGCTGGTTGGTTGTTTATGGGCTAAGGAAGGATGATCAAATTTTCATCTTATCTTATTTAATTGGGTGTTGCCCTTAATTTGATTTAATATGATAGGCAAAAAAAATTTTCAATCAAAGGGTTCTTTGCAATTTAAACTAGATGTATGCAACTAATTGAATTCTGAAAGGCTTATCTTGCCTTCAACAATCACCAGAATAAAAATAAAACTAATATGATGCATGCTCTAAATAGTTAGGGTTTCTAATCTTATCATAGAGCTTTTTAATTAGGTTTAAATGGATATTTTTTAAAATTAATTTAAAAATAAAATAAATTAATAAATAAATAAAAAGGAAAGAGGTCTAGAGTTAGGATTGATCTCACCAAGTAAAATTGAATGATTTGTTTCTTGCCCTAGTTCTTTTTGTTCTTTACTCTTTTTTCTACAAAATAAAAAAAAGTTAGCAAGCAATATTTATAAGAAAATAAAAATTTTATTTATAATTTATTTATAGAAAAATCAAAGAGATCAAAAATTTAATGTATGTACCTTCTTCGACAATGATGCCAAAAATTTGATAAGAGCGTGATGTTGTCGTTAAGACATCGGGTTTATCAGTTTAATCCGACTTCTTAAAAATATGTAGATAGCAGTAAGTCAGATCAAATCCATAGGGATGGTAGTATTTTAGATTTAAAATCTTTGATTTTTGAAAAGAAAAAAAAAGATTTGAGTTTTGAAATCAAAAGTGAAGTCAGAAAATTAAAAGTAAAAATTAAAAAATATAGAAATTTAAACTTGGTACTAAAATCTACTAGTTAGATCTTAGCATCTAGTTATAATAAAATAAAAAAATAATTAAAATATAGAAATTAAATTATGATAAAAATAAAGAGCATAAAATTAAAGAGCATAAAAATAAATATTATATTAATTAAAAAATTTATAATTTAAATATATAAAATTTTTAAAAAAATAAATAAAATAAGCTGATCTCTGATCTTGGATCGGCATTGGCAGAAAGATAGTATAGAAGCTCAGCTCTTCTTCTCGGCATCCGTTGCCTCGAAGCAGCCATTAACCCAAAGCCTAGCTTCACCCTGTACCAAAGCTTTTCTATAATCAGATCTATTGATTTCTAGAGGCCTGGGATCCTTTTTATAGAGCTAGGAGGGCTGGAGAGTTTTCTTCTAGGTAATATGGGACCAAAGAGCTCTTTGATCATCAAAATATGGAGAAATTCGAGTGAAAATTGGATTAAAAGGAGTCCTGGTTGAATTCTACTGCTCTAGATGAAATCTGGCCATTCAATAGGAATCCAATGGACCAAAAATCTTCAAAATTGGATGCGTATCAGCCTAGATCAAGTTGGATTAAATTCTGGCCATTAATCGTGCATTGATGGAGAAAATCTAACCGCTAATCACATGTTGGGAGTCTTGATCACTGTCGGGAGCTTTCTCTACCGTCGGATCTTCATTGGCTGGTTTTCTGGCCGTCGAATCATGCTAGATCGCTGAGCACTATTCGAATCAAAGAAGGATTTGTCATGGGCCATCGGATCTCCATCAAATCGAATGCAGGCCATTGGATCGGGCAATTACTGTAGCTATGGACCGTGCAAACCAGGCACACTGAACGCTCCAGCCAGTCGTCGCTCGCTGCTTTAATGCAAAATTACCTCTTTACCCTATAAACCATGATGAATTTTTCATGAACGCCATAAGGGTCTAGGTCCACCATGTATCGCTCCATGATTTGCCAGTTTCTGCTGAGCTGGCGGTCCACGCCTAGATTGTAGACCGGCTAATGGCTTCTACGGTTGGGTCGGCTAGCATTGTTGGCTTGACACACCGGCTTTGTCAGCTTGGCTCAATGCATTTAGATGTGCCGGCTGATATGGCGCGGTAGCTTGAGCCAACTGAGTCATTTGTTATTTTTTATTTAATTTTTTATTTATTTTATTTTTTTAGAAATTCATATCTTTTTCATTTTAGCTTCGTTTTATTTGAAACTTATTTTATTATGATAAAAAAAAATGAGCTCTTTTCATTAATTATAAAATTTTATTTTTTAATTTTTATTATTTTTTAATTAATTTTTTAATTAATAAAAATATTAATTTCTTAAAAAATATATATAAATTGATCATTAATTATTAAAAATTAATATAAATTAATTAATAAATTAATATTTTTATTGGTAAATTTATGGTACTTATCATAAGGCACCTCCAATGTCCACTCAAAAAATTTGATTCATTACTATTCACCTTAATAGGAGGCTATGACTCTATTATCTCTATAACATAGTCATTTTAAGGATCTAATAATTTAGAAAATTTAGGTTACATGTGATTTAAAAGAAGACATGAACCAATTTCTTTCATTAACTTCATCAAGTCAAATCCTCCCACTGACTTCATCAGGTCAATTGGTTAAGACTAGGATCAATTTTGGTCCATGGGTACCTAATTCAGTCTTACTAATTGAAATTAGTCTAACTAATTTTTAGTGATATGTGTCAGCTCGAATCACCAAGTGATCTAATCAAATCCTAATCAATCATGTCGATCAGGTAAGTGAGATCAGTGGAAGGGATATGCCATTAACTTGTCAAAGATCGAATCAGTGCGAGTAACTCCAAATTAAAAATCACTGATCTAGACTGCCAAACTTTTTTTAGACACTAACCGGTTAATTAGGTTCAATCTTATTAACCGAGCAATTTCGGGCTGGACTACTTAGCCATGAATTAAGTCCATCTTGGTCTTTGTTAAAGACATGGACTCATCCAACTACAACTATTGAAATTAAGTCTAGAGTATCCTTGACCTAATCTAATTCAACACTTAGTTAGATTTGATCAATTACTCAAGATTAATTCATTTTTTAACTAACCTCAAGTCTGATCCAATTAATGGACCTAATTCATCTAACCCTTTAACCCATAGCTTATGCATATATCTTAGAATCTTTAATTCATAATTCTAGATTCTATAAATAATACTTAATTCTTTTAATTAAGTTTTGAACTGATGGATTAGGGTTCGATATTTTGAAAATCATTTTTAAATTTTGAAAGATTTTTATTTTTTGTTCACTAAACGGGTTAACTTATTTCACAAATAAGTCAGCTCATTTCATAAATAGCAATCCTATTTCTAGTTTCATAATAGAAAATAAAACATAATAAAAATTAAATCATGAATTGTCTTTTAGATCTAATCTAAACACATTTATGTTTAACTTTCTAATTAAAATAATTTTAATCATAAAAAATTTTTTACTATTCCTCTTAATGAAGGAGTTCACGGTGGCACCCCTACCACCATAAGGGATCCCCACTGAATGGAAGGAGATAGTCTTTAAATCATACTTGTCCCTTATGACTGAATGGCTTGGTGGCTTATTCATCCTCGATTACTGAGTTATCTAAATCTAACATATCAAATATGCAAGCATTCAATTTTTTTAATTACATATTAAAATATGTCAAGCTAACCTGACTCTGATACCATTGAAGAAAATTGTGCAGGATTTTTAGCATGCTTTTCAAAAAGTTTTTTAAATAAAATAGTAGTGAAAGTATTAGATTAATCTAAAATTAACCTATGCATGCATTGATCATATTAAAAAACCCTACTCAGGATCTAGATATGCTTATATATAATTTAAAATTCAAATGAAATCAATCAGTAAATCATATTTGCTGATCGATTCAAGTTCAGAACTCGATACCTGTGCGCTGATAGCTGATCTTCATGATCTGAATCCACCAAAATATGCTCTAGCATTGCACTATAACCGCACATTTGTCTGGCCTCTACGGTTGATCCATACGAAGCTTCTGATCCCGATCAGTCCCATCGAAGTGCTAGCTCCTCATCGGGGCCTTTGATGGCTAGTCTCAATCGATTCAATTGATCACCTTCTTTTTGATCTTCTAGATGCTCCAAAAAATTAAAATGTGTGCTTTGGAGGATGATGAAGTGGTGTTTCAAATTTGGTGGCAATCCGATAGTCACAGCACTCGATCTCTCCACCCAAACCCTAAGTCCCAACTCTAGGATTTTGAACACTCAAAAACCCCTAACGCCCAAAAATCCTCTCACGCCCACTCTCAGATGAATTTTTCTATGAAACAAATTTTCACAGATAGAGGACTTTTCTATTTATAGAAGCCCCACTTATATCACATCTAAAGTGGGCATCCAAAAGAGAGGAAAAAATTAGATGGCGAAAGAAATAAAATTTGGTGCAAGTAAAACACTCTCTTTCCCTAGACTTTTCCATGCTCAGAAAAGTTACACTCCCTATCTGGAATTCTCTCTCACAAACTCTTCTCACCCTCATGCACATGCCCACAAAAAAATCAGATTTAAAAATGGGTGACAAAGTGTGATTTGCATGTGGGTTTGGATAAGGGAGAGAGAGGTTAGATGGTTGCAACTAAACACTTGAATTCAAAATTCAAGTGTAGAGATAATCTCCTCCCAACGCCAATCTAGAGTGTTTGACATGTAGAAGGACTCTCCTTCTACGCACCCACACCCTAAAATGCAGAAAAAATGTGCGATAAAAACTTGGTAGGCATGGACAATAGATAAGGGTGAGATTAAGTTTTTCAAATTTCAAACCAACCACTTGAAGTTGAATTCAAAATTCAACTTCAAGTCAATCTGATCCAACTCTTAGACCAGGTCAAAAGGCAAAAAAGAGAGTGCACAAACTCTCTTTTGGGCATGAAAAATCCCATGCATATTCCTAATGTGCGTGGAGAAAAAATAAGGGTCAAAGCAAGGTGGCATAGGAAGAAAGTTTAAATTCAAACTTACTTTGAATTGGTTTCAACCTAACCAAATTTTTAAGACCCAATTAGATCAAGTTAAATCAAACAAAATTAAACTTAACCCAAACTAATAAACTTCTAATCAAATTAGAAATTAATTAGGTTTAATCCTGATCAAATTAGGGTCTAATCTTTCATAGCGATTAGGTCATCTCATGACCTGATCGTGTCAAATCCAATCAAATCAAATTCAATCGAACTTGATCAAATCCTCATCACTCAATCAAATTGAGCTAATCAATAATCAAATTGCTAATTAATCCTCCAAAAATAAAGAGTCTCAATCAGGTGGATGTCTGGGCAATAGAGTCCCATCAACATAAAACTCTTAAAGAGTCCCAAACTAGTGGGACTCTTGAATTCAGTATCCCAAATGAATGAAACTCATGATCATAGAGTCCTAGACTAGTGAAACTCTTGATCAAAGAGTTCTGGATAAGTAGAACTCTAAGTCTCAGTCCAAAGGATCCATAAAAGTAGAATTTCAGTCCAGTGGGACTCCTGATCATAGAATTTCAGTCCAGTAGAACTCTTGACCATAGAGTTTCAGACCATCGAGACTCTTGATCAGCCATCAGATCACATAAAAACTTATATTATGTATGATTTCATAAGTTCAAATTTTAAGTCAGTAGCATAGGAATCAATTTTCTATACCAATCGATGTGACCATCTAGCAATGGTACCCAATGTGTAGATAGATCGAAAAATCGTAATGCAACAATGATGAACCTATGGTATATGGTTACCATATAATTCATCTCCTTGATCTCGATGTTCAAAGGACAATCTAGGATTTACTGCCAATTCTAAAATTTATATATAGTATATTTCAAAATTCAGTGTCCATCATATGGACCACCCTGGTCGAAGGTTTGCTAAATTGAAATATAGTGATGCACTTGCTCCAACATTTGGAGGGGTCAATTTCATCTTGACTCACATGCCAACTTCACAACTACTTGACTATACCTAGTAGCCTTCCATCACTGAATTAGAAATTTAGCTAGTCTGATACCTAAGTGCAGTGAGTTGCTTGCAAGTCATCATGGTGATCTCAAGTCTAAGGGACATTTATACCCATATTCTTCATGAGCAACTCTTGATAGTAGAGAGCTCCATAGTTGGATCACGTTTAGTGAAATATATTTCTATACTTCATCTGCATGCCATAACAGTATCTCCATACTTCTTGGTTAAGAGGATAACCAACACTTATGGTACACAATGACCTACACTCAATACATTGTCATCCCAGATAACAACGAATCATTTGGTCGCGGACTGGTTTAAGGACTAAATGATAAATTCTCCTTTGTCGAGTTTAAATGGTCCTTAGGACTTTATCATAGAAGAGTTCATTACTGAAAGATGCATAAAAATGATGAAATGCCAAGATAATAATTTTATTTATTAAAAATTTAAGTATAATTATATTTAGCTCGATCATCTATAATCTAGATGATTGACTTTAGGATATATTTTCCAACAAAATGAGGGCAACAATATTAATTAACATAGATGATGGTTTAAGGATGCATATAAAATTAGGGTATGGCTATAGATTTGAAGTGCTTGATGGGATTGATCTAATGTTAACAAATGCAAGAGTACATTTCCATGCATGGCTAAGTAAATTTTGTGCATGACAAAGAGGTAAGATTGGTAGCAAAAGAACAAAATATACAATTACAGGAAGAGATCAATAGATTGTTTGATGGCTTGATAAGAAAAGTTAGAAATATGTATCATAAAATATGACAAAGAAGGAAAATATTTTTTGAAGTGATTAAGATAATTAAGGTATGGAAAGATATGGTCTAGACCTGGGTTTGGGATAGCTAGTTTTGATATGACACTTGGGGAAGATCAAAAACATCTAGAAACTTTAATAGAAAAAATAGGAGAAAATCAATCATAAAATTATACAAAAATTAAAAAATATGAATTTTGGAGTTAATAAAGGAGGCTATTTTGAATCTAGAATTAAAAAGGTAATTTTTGCCATCAAAATAAAAAAGAAGCATTATTCTCATTATGGCTGAGTTGCTAAACTACAACTGGGGTTAACTATATGATGTTAATAAGACTACATAAATACAAATCCCAAGCAAAAAAATTTCAATCCAGTAGGTACAAAGACGAGAATAGTAATTCTTGCAATGATAGTGAAAGACAACTATAATTTAAATAAATATCTAATAAAAAGAAGAGTAGAAACTAGAAGCATGAACCTAATTATTGTTTACATGCACTTCGAGAATTCAATAGTCAAGGCTAGGTGGAACGAGACCTGGGGATAGATCGGGGAGTAGACAAAGGTGGAATCTAGGTTTTCTATTCAAGAGGAGGGAGATCTGGTGCAAGAAAGGAGAGTGGAACTAGTCATATTCATTCTTCTAGGCATCTAAGCTCCATATATGATGATTTTGGCCCTATATTCCTCACTGGAGTGAATACCATTCTCTTGAAGGAATCAAAGGCCGTTTCATGCATGCAATTTTAATTTTTTTTTAAATTTAAAGTAGCAGAAGACTCTAGATTAATCATATTGACCTAGCATGTATAAGATTAGATCTAAAAACTACCTACACATGGATCGATGACATAAACATAGTATGCAAGATCTGAAATCTAAATATCATATATTGAATATATGTAATAGATTATATCTATTAAGTAATTGAGTTCCAAACTCGATACCTAAGCATGGGTCATTCTTCACCGTAGCTAATTACCATGGATATATTGGTTCATCTAGTCGCATAGCAGCCGCACAGTCATCCGGCCTCTATAGGTATCCATAAGAAGCTTCTTGTCCGATCGGAGAGATTTGATGAACTCCCTAAGGTGCTAGCTTCCTTATAGAGTTCCACTCTTGATGGCTAATCTAACACCTTTTTCAAATTTTCTGGACACTCTAAGAAATGAAGAAGAGCTGAAGGAAGAAGATATGGAGATGGAAGAGGAGAACTCTTTCTTACTTTCTAGAACCCAAAGGCCTATACCCTACAACCTTAGGTCCCTCTTCATAGCAATATAAAGTTGCCCACCCCTAGAACTCATGCCTAAAAGGTTTTGTCGCACACCCACTCTTAATTTTTCTTTCTTTTCTCATGGTGAATCACTCTCTCAGATTCCTAATGCATGCCCAAAAGAAGCTCATTTAAATTGGCATCCTATGGGAGTTAGATGGATAAGAACAATTATCATCCAAGATAAGGATGGGTTTCTAATTTGAATATAAATCAAGTTTGAATTCAAACAAGAAACCAACCCAATCCTTTTCCAAGAGGGGAGAAGGTGGGTGCGGAGATGTGATTTGGTGTGGGAAAATAATCACACAAATTCTAAATTTGCATGACGGTGTGGCATGGGGATGTGAAGTGGCATATGAAGAAAAATCTTATTTTCCACCGCAGGATCATCCAGATCTAAGATGAATTTTTTTTGAAAAAAAATTCTACAATTCAATTAAATCTAAGAGTTCTCAGATCTGATCGAGGTGATCTATTATTAAATACAAAAATAATTCTAAATGAGAAACATCTCATATACCTGATTAGGATAATTTGATTATCCTAACAATGATCCCGATGCTCCTGAGATTCTAGATCGAGCCATGCATGTGCCTGGCCTCTACTAAAGTCCACTCAGGCAAGATATGAAGGTCTTCTCCTTCTAAATCAAGGCTCCAAAGATCAAATCTGAATCTGATCTAGAAATTCTTCAAAACTCCTTCAATGAAGCAGCAGTCGTCTCTTGAAATAATGCGGCCTTCTTCCTAATCTAGGCACCAATACTCTTTGGATGGCTCTTAGACTTATGCCCAACTCCTTGGACGTGGAGAGGGAAGGGAGAAGATTAGAGGCATGGAAGAGAGGAGGGCAGTCTTGCAGCATGGTGAAAGGGAGAAACTCTAGAATCCTAGGCACAGATAGGATTTAAATAGATCCTGCTGCGCCATGCAGTGCCACATCATCTCAACCAATTAGAAGCCTTTATTTAATCAGATCTAAATCTGATTGATGGGGTGATGTCATCTAATCACATCAGATAAGAGTCCCTCAAAAATTCACTAAAGTGGTGCCAAAACTAGATAAACCCAATGAGTTTGGCACATAAAAGTCCAACTCTATCAAATATCCCTAGAGTTCCATCTATATGGGACTCTTTTTATCCACATGGGGCGCACACCTAGGGTGGATATGTGTGCCCTAGAAGTCAGATAAGCTGACACTTGTAATACACTTCTAAGGATAAAATTATAATTTTGATTATAAATAATAAAATAGATTATTTTCTATCATAATGTATGTTTGAAAGTGTTTGTGATACATCCCTTGAGTTAATGGCAATGATAATTCATATTTTCAAGAGTTGAAAATTTAAGACATGAATTTTTATTATTAAATCATAAAATACTCTTGACCATAGGATCATCATGAGGATGGTGATTGATCTGAAAGGTTGGTGTATGATCACTTCTTTAGGATAGATAAGTCTTGAGTCTACGATATAGAGACACCGGAGTGAGACTACAGATACTCATTAGAGAATGAGGGCACTGAGCGTAACCACCTTGAGTAGTCATGAGGAAGTCTACTTTCTCGTCGATGACTAGCTCGAAGCTACAGTGGTGTGTCTAATTCTTTAACCTAAGATGCATCGGTAGTTCACCATGAGGATGTTATAGTTTGACTACACCATAACTCGATCTCCTAGCCATTTGGAATCCTGAGGTGTATGTTGGCTATAACATGTTCATTGTAGGAATTGGATTGCACCAATAAAGGATCTATCTATCTCCGTAGAAGAGGAGCAGCCCTATGATGATCATGAAAATCAAGTCCATAAGCCCATGGCCATGGCAGAGTGAAATAATAGAAAGAGTTTCTATTAGGGTTTTCACATTGAACTTGAATCGAATGATTAATTTATATGATGAAAATTAGGGTTTGACGAGATCACCTTAACCCTAATCCTATCGGGGCTCAAGATAGAGGAACTTAATCACATAGGTAACTACACCGAGAGGTTTACTTTCAGTTTTGATGGGTTGCCACCATATGCTGCTATGTGTCGCTGGTGGATTTTAGGAGCAATTAGAATGATTTGGATGATCGATCATACTAGTTGTCTGAATCAAAAAAGTTTTGATCCATTGGAAGATGTTTTGATGATGTCGATGATAAAGATCATGAAATATCCTATTACCATACAGAATTGAACCTAACTGGATCATACAAACAAGAGGGTTTGGATCTAGATATCATCAATTGGATTAACCTAGTTCAATTGATTTAAATAAGATTCAATTAGGTTCAAGAAAATCATGCTAGCACATGATTGAGTCTAATGTTCTCCTTTAACAATCATTAAAACTTATCTCGACTAAGCCAAATGTATTTAGACTCACTCAAAATGTATTTGAGCTCACTAAGAAACCTTTATTTGGTATGACTAAAGCTTGTCTAGGTCAAAAAAGAATTATCTTAATTTATGAGATAAATTTGAGATAATACCTATCATTTTTCGTCACCTGCTAAATCTTGTCTTTGGACTTTGGTCAAATGTTGACCTTTAACACTTAGACATCTGCCCATGTGTCATGCACCCATAGGAGAGAACCTTGGCCCTTGTCCCCCTACTAAAAAGTAGATAGACAAGGGGTGCATGCCTAGGAAGGCATGCGTCCTATCCTATGAAAATAAGGTTTGGAGTCCCATATAGATGGGACTCCAATTACTTCTGGGAATCAACCTAGATAGCGCTAAGAAGACTTATTTGTCCCAATCTTGGCACCATCTAAGGTGAGTTTTGAGTGACTCTAATCTGATTAGATCAGATTATGTCATCCTACCAATCAAATTTAGATCTGATTATACAAAGGATCATGATTGATCAGGATGATGTGGCACTGCATGGTGCAGTAGGATCTATATCAACCCTGTCTGCATCTAGAATTAAGAGCTTCTACTTTAGCCGATGCCACAAAGCTTTTCTTCCTCCTTCTCCATGCCACCCTCTGGTCCTCTCTCTCCTCTCCACACCCAAGAGATTTTGGGCATGAGTTAGGTGAGATCCAAGCAAGCGAAAGGTGATAGGAAAGGAAGAAGGCAGTACTGCAGCAAGAGACAATGGTTATTCTTCAAAAGAGTTTTTGAAGACCTTCAAGATCAAATCTAGATCTAATTTTTGAAGGATTGATTAAAAAAGAAAAGATCTTCAGATTCTATCTAAGTGGATATCGGAAGAGGCCAGATGCTTGCGTGGCTACGTCCAGAACTTCAGGCAAACATCAAGATCATCATAGGATAATTAGATTACCCAAAATAAAGATATAATTGAATTAGATTTAATTTAATTTTTATTTTATTTAATTTTATTAGATAAATAAGATTAGATCTAAAAAGTTTTAGATCTAATTAAGATCTTAAAAAAAATTTTTAAAATATTCCTCTTGATCCAATGAGATCTGAACAAATCTGATCCGAAAAATAAGATTTTTTCCTTCAACTGATATCAGAGCCACATTCCAAAATTATTAGATCTAATTTTAAACTATTTTTAATTTAATAATTAGATAATTTTAGATATCACATGAGATATGATTAGATTTAAAATCAAAAAATTAAAAATTAAATAAATCTAGATCTAAGATGTATGAGATGCATGACTAGACTAGGAATAGAATTATTCTATGTATAGTCTAATATGATCATAATTTTAATTTAATTAATTATAAATTTTAAATTTATTTATTTATTATTTTTTAATATTATAAATATTATAATTAAATTTAAAAAATAAAAAAATAAATTTATTTAATTTATTCATATGAGATATGATAGATGCATGTTTAGACTAGTTGTAGAATAGTTCTACAAAATTATCTAGCATAAATTTTAATTTGATATGATCAAATTTAAATCTTATTTTTTAGATATTTATGAGATAATTTAGATCTGAAAATATGCATGCTATGATACATGAGATGTATACAAAACATGTTTTAGGTAGATCAATTTTTTATATATATGATATATGATGTAAATATAACTAGTTTTGTAGATTTATCATATTTTTAATTAAGACGTTCCCCTTGGCCGTTCGATCATAAGAACAAAGTAGGATTTAAAGATCTTCTCCTTTTATTCGATGGGATGTTCTTATGATGTGTAGGGGTGCTGCGCATTCATCTTTAATCAAAAATCTAAAATTTATTTTCTGCAAAACCCTAAATCCTGAAACTCTAAAATTTTATATACATGTTTTATTTATGAATCCTAAACTTAATTATGAATTAAGATTATAAAATATATTAGATCTAAAATTAAGAATTTTTAGATCTAAGATATATTCATAAAATTGGATTCAAACTTGGGTGGCTCAATTAGGTCTAGCGGTTGATCAAACCGAATCAAGAGTTGGTTAGATGGGATCAAGAGTGATTAAATTGACCAGCCTAATAGGATTAAGTCTTGGTCAAGGTTAAGTCACATGAGTGATCGATTAAGTTAAGACCTAATTAGGCTCAGTGGTTAGAGTTTGGATTGTAGGTTAATCCGATTGATTCTAGCTCAACAATTTGATGTCTAAGGTAAGTTTGGTGGATACGACCGACCAATTTTTAATTGAGAGCTACTCGACTTGAATGTAGTCTTATCGAGTTAATGGCATATCCCTTCCACCAATCTCACTTACCTGGCCATATTTATTAGCTTAGTCTTGATCTAAGGTGGCTAACAATCCGAGTTAACCCATGCCACTAGGTTGGTCATAATGGTTATGGCTATGTCAAGTCAAGTTTAAAGAGACCTAAATCAAATCTTCCTAAGAAAAGATTAAGTCTAAGGTCTTCTACCATTGTAGACGTGCGGGCCCTTCTTAGGGTTGAATATTCTTGGTTGGTCATAGTGATTCAGTTGTAGTGGAAAGATGCAACCATGTCTATTAGAAATTGGATGCTACGTGCTGAAGGATGGATTGGAATCAATATTTTAAATATGCTGAGAGACCCAAATAGAAATCCAATCTATGCAAATGATGGGTCTAACTTAACTAAGAAGTGGATCAATATTTCGGGCATGATGAGATTCATGAATTAGAGATCAAGCGGTGCACCATAATTAGAGAATCATTGGATAAGAGTTGTTCACTCATTGGCTAACCCATCATCAATAACTATTAGGTGAGGTGATGAGTCAGTTTGTGGGACTGCACCATCCACTAGAAATCAATAATCATGAAAATTTTTGCATCTCTATAGAGTGAGTATAGGGATCCAAAAAAATAGTGAGAGCTAATTTATTTAAAAATCAAATCTCTAAACAAATTGATCAAGTCTTAATTATAAAATCTAACTAAAAACTTTGACTCTCTACAAGAAAAGAAAAATATCTACGTCTAACCCACTAGCCTGTTAGATATATGTGCCCTAGAAGCCAGAATTGGCTGACACTTGTAATACACTTCTAGGGGCAAAATTGTAATTTTGACTAAAAGCAATAAATGGATTATTTTCTATCACATATATGTATTTAATGTCTGTGATACATCCTTTGAGTTAATGGTAATGATAATTCATATTTTCAAGAGTTGAAAATTTAAGACATGAATAATCATTGTTAACTCATAAATTGCTTCCGACCATAGGATCATCACGAGGATGGTGATTGATCCGGAAGATTGGTGTACAATCGCTTCTCTTTAGTAGATGAGTCTTAAGTCTATGGTGTGGAGACACCGGAGCGAGAGTACAGGTACTCGTTAGAGAATGAGGGCACTGAGCGTGACCACCTCGAGTAGTCATTAGGGAAGTCTACCTTCTCGTCAATGACTGACTCGATGCTTGCAGTAGGTGTGTCTTGGTTCTTTGACCTGAGGTGCATCGACAGTTCACCTTGAGGGTGTTATAGTTTGACTACACCATTACTCGGTCTCCTAGCCATATGGAATCCTGAGGTGTATGTTGGCTATGACATGTTCATTGTAGGAACTGGATTGCATCAAGATGGAATCTATCTACCTCGGTGGTAGAGGAGCAGCCCTATGATGATCATGAGAATCAAGTCCAGAAGCCCATGGCCATGGCAGAGTGAAATAATAGAAAGAGTTTCTATTTAGATTTTCACATTGGACTCGAATCGAATGATTACATCATATGACAGAGACTAGGGTTTGACGAGTTCACCTTAACCCTAATCTGATCGGGGCTCAAGATAGAAGAACTTAATCACACAGGTAGCTGCACCAAGAGGTTCGCATTCAGCTCTGATGGGTTGCCACCATATACTGCTAGGTGTCACTGGTGGATTTTGGGAGCAATTAGAATGATTTAGATGATCGATCATTCTAGCTGTTCGAATCAGAAGAGTTCTGATCCATCGAAAGGAGTTTCGATGATGTCGATGATAGAGATCATGACATATCCCATTACCATACAGAACTGAACCTAACTGGGTCACACAAATAAGGGTTTGAATCTGGTGATCATCAATTGAACTGAATCTAGTTCAATTGATCTGAATGAGATTCAATTAGGTTCAAGGAAATCGTGCTAGCACTCGATTGAACCTAACGTTCTTCTTTTGCTATCATAAATAAGTTATCCTGTCTGAGCCAAAGGAGTTTGTGCTCAATCAGAGGCCTTCATATGGTCTGACTGGAGGTTGTCCAAGTCAGAAAAGGTTGTCTTATTTGTAAGACATTACCTGCCATTTTTGGTCACCTGCCATTTCTTGTTCTTTGACTTTGGTCAAAAGTCTACCTTTGACTGGTCAAATGTTGACCATTGACACTTTGACTTTTGACCACATGTCATGCACCTATTGGAGAGCTGGTGGGGGCCTATCCCCCTGCCAGAACCTGGCAAGGAGAAGGGCGCACGCCACCCTAGGCGTGTGCCCAAGTTGGAGGCGCCTAGGAGTCCTTGTTGGACAAGGACTCCATCTCCTTTTTGGATTCCAATTAGAGTTCTTCTAAGAACCAACTTTGACTGGTCTTAGGCACCCTCTAAGGAGGAATCCAGGGGACTCTATTCCCACCAATCAGATTTAGATCTGATTTCACAAAGGGTTGTGATTGGTTGGGAAGAAGAGGAGTTGGATCACAGCTAGTCTATAAATAAGACCCTGCGCCCAACTCAGATAGTAATGAACATATGATGAGATCAGAGATTTCCCCATGCCCCAAGGCTGCCTCTCCCCTCTTCCTCCATGCCAAACCACCTTCTCCCCTTTGCCTCTCCACGTCCAAAAGAGTTTTGGACCTTGGTTGGTGCGATTCCAGATCAAAGAAAGGCGATCAAAAGTAAGAAGGCTGCACTGCTGCAAAGGACGACTGCTGATCTTCAAAAGAGTTTTGAAGATCCTCCAGATCAGATCCAGATCTAATTTTTGGAGGCATGATAGAGAAGAAGAGGATCTCCAGATCCAACCCGAGTGGATACCGGTAGAGGCCAGGCGCTTGCGTGGCTAGATCCAGAACCTTCCGCTGCAAACAGGATCATCAACAGGGTAATAGGATTACCCAGATCAGGTAAATTAAATTTGATTTAATTTATCTTTTTTATTTTATTTTATTAAAATAATAAGAATTAGATCTAAAATATATCAAGATCTGATTGGGATCAAGAGAAAAAATTTTTGAAATATATCTCTTGATCTGATCAGATCTGAACGAACCTGGACCGGAAAATCAGGATTTCCCTTCAACTGGTATCAGAGCCATGGTTCTAAAATTATTTAGATCTGATTTTAAATTTATTTTAATTAAAAAATAATTGATTTCAGATGTCACATGAGATGTGATCAGATCTGAAATCAGAAAAAATTAAAATTAAATAATTTGGATCTAAGATTAGAAGATATGCATGACCAGTTCTAGAATAGAATAGTTCTATAGAATAGTCTTGCATATTTTTGATTTAATCTGATTAAATCATATTTTAGATCTTTTTATTTACTATTTTTTGATATTATAAGTGTTATAATAACATCTAAAAATAGTAAATAAAAATTATTTAATTTTTGAATATCATATGAGATATGATTGATGCATGTCTAGACTAGTTGTAGAATAGTTCTACATAATTATCTAGATTAGAATTTATTTTGATTAGATCAATTTAAATCTAATTTTTTAGATTATTATGAGATAATTTAGATCTAAAAATATGCATGATTATGATACATGAGATGTATGCAAAATATGCCATGATTAGATCTACTTTATATATGAGATATATGATATAGATCTGATATTGTTTTGTAGTATTGAATGTTCCTGATTAAGGCGTTCCTCTTGGCCGTCCGGTCATAAGAATGAAGAAGGGTTTAAAGGCCCTCTCTTCCCATTCGATGGGGTGTTCTTATGATGTGTAGGGGTGCTGCGTGTTCGTCCTTAATCAGAAACCCAAAACTTACTTTCTGCAAAACCCTAGATCCTGAAACCCTAGGATTTATTGTGCATATTTTGTTTATGAACCCTACTTAATTAAGAATTAAGTTTATGGAATATTAATTAGGTCTAAAATTGAGAATTTCAGATCTAAGACATATTCATAATACTGGGTTCGGGCTTGGGTAGCTCAATTAGGTCTAAGCGGTTGATCAAACCGAATCAAGAGTTGGTTAGATGGGATCAACAATGCTTAAATTGACCAGCCTAATAGGATTAAGTCTGGGTCAAGATCGAGTCACGATCAAGTAAGACCTAATTAGGCTCAGAGGTTAGAGTCTGGATTGTAGGCTAACCCAATTGGTTCTGGCTCAACAATTTGGTGTCTAAGGTAAGTTTGGCATAGACGACCGACTGGTTTTTAATTGGAAGCTACTCGACCTGAATGCATTCTTGTATGAGTTAATGGCATATTCCTTCCACCGATCTCACTTACCTGGCCATATCTGTTGACACAGTTCTGATCTGAGGTGGTCAATAATCCGAGCTAACCCATGCCACTAGGTTAGTCATAATTGTTATGACTAAGCCAAGTCTAGTTTAATGAGACCTGAATCAATTCTCCCTAAGAAAAGATTAAGTCTGAGGTCTTCCACCATTGTAGATGTGCGGGCCCTTCCCGGGGTTGATTGTTCTCGGCTGGATACAGTGGCTCAGTTGCACCGAAAAGATGCAACCATGTCTATTAGGCATTGGATGCTATGGGCTGGAGGATGAGTTGGGCTCAATATTCTGGATACGGTGAGAGACTCAATTAGGAACCCAGTCTATGCAAATGGTGGGTCTGACTTAACTAAGGAGTGGATCAATATTTCGGATACGGTGAGATTCATGAATTAGAGACCAAGTTTGGGTGCACCATGATTAGAGAATCATTGAACAAGAGTTGTTCACTCATTGGCTAACCCATCACCAATAACTGTTAGGTGAGGTGATGAGTCAGTTGGTGAGACCGCACCACCCACTAGAAATCATTAATCATGGAGATTTTCGCATCTCTACAGAGGGAGTGTAGGGATCCGAGAAAATAGTGGGAGCTAATTTGTTTAAAAATAAAATCCCTAAATAAATTGGTCAAGTCAAAATTACAGTATCTAACTAGAATCTTTGACTCTCTATAGGAAAATGTCTGCGTCCAACCCATTGGCACGTATCCTGGACACACATAGACTGACTGGACCCAATTATAAAGATTGGCTCAGGAACTACAAAATTATTTTGGGTTCGAGAAGTTAACCCATGTTTTGGACCAGGACCCTCCCACATTACCAGCCCGTCCATCTGTTGAACAGAGAGCGTCTCTGGAAAAATGGATTGACGAAGATAATAAGGCCAGATATTACATGTTGGGCTCGATGTCTGATGAGCTCCAGCGCCAACATGAGGATATCGGGACTGCTCGCCAAATGTTGGCTCACCTGCAGGAGATGTTTGGTGAACAGAGTCGCGCAGCCAAATATCAAGTCACAAAATGACTTTTTAAGGCTAAGATGCGTGATGGGCAGTCAGTCCAAGATCACTGTCTGACAATGATCAAGGACATGGAAGAGCTTGAGAAGCTCGGTGTGAAGTTGGACTTGGACCTGCAGAACGATATCATTCTGCAATCCTTGACTGATGCATATGGGCAATTCATCATGAATTACCACATGCATAAACTTCAAAATTCCTTGGCCGAATTAATGAATATGCTGGTTACCGCTGAGCTTTCTATGAAAGGTTCTAAAGGCTCAGTTCTTGCTATGGAATGGACTTCTTCCAAAAGAAAGTCTTATGGAAAGAAAAAGAAGTCTGTGAAAAAGCAAAAGGTGGAAGGATCAAAGAAGAAGAAGGCAGAGCTGAAGAAAAAGGCCGATGGCAAAGGAAAGTGTTTCCATTGCAATAGCGACGGCCATTGGAAGCGGAACTGCCCTACTTACCTGGCCACCCTGAAGAACAAGAAGGAAGGTCCTTCTGGAGGTATGCTCGTTATTGAGTCTAACCTTACGGTTTCTTCTGCATCCAGTTGGGTGCTTGACTCTGGTTCTAGTGCTCATCTGTGCACTTCCATGCAGGGTCTTGAGGATAGCAGGAGGCTGAGGGATGGAGACATGATCCTACGCATCGGTAATGGAGCAAGAGTTGCTGCAGTAGCCGTGGGAACATACCCTCTTCGATTACCATCTGGTTTAGACTTAGTTTTGAAAGACTGTTATTATTGTGCCTGCAGCTAGCAGGAATTTGATTTCTGTTTCATGCTTAGCACAAGAAGGTTATGTGATCACCTTCTTTAAGGACCATTGTAACATTCTTTATGAAAGAAATAAAATTGCAAATGGTTTCCTTATTAATGGTCTTTATCAGCTACATATTGATGTACCTATTCTAACTATCGAGCAAAACGTGAATGCCAAATGACCTAGGGATAGTCCAAACGATAGATATCTATGGCACCTGAGATTAGGTCATATAGCAGAAGATAGGATCAACAAATTGGAGAAAAATGGGCTATTGAGTCCATTGACTTCTGAGTCATATCCAACTTGTGAATCTTGTCTTCAAGGCAAAATGACTAAACTCCCTTTTGTAGGACATGGGGAGGGGCCACAGATCTCCTTGCCCTAGTACATACTGATGTGTGCGGCCCATTTGATGTGCCGGCTAGAGGCAATTTTGTCTACTTCATTACCTTTACCGATGATCTGTCTAGGTATGGGTATGTGTATCTTATGAGACACAAGTCTGAAGCTTTTGAAAAGTTCAAAGAATTCAGACATGAAGTAGAAAAACAAACTGGAAAACCCATTAAGGTTCTTCGATCAGATCGAGGAGGTGAATACCTTAGCCAAAAATTCCTAGACTATCTCAAGGAAAATGGCATAGTCTCTCAATGGACTCCACCAGGAACACCTCAACTCAACGGGGTTTCAGAATGGAGAAATCGGACTCCTATTAGATATGGTTCGATCCATGATGAGCTTCACAGACCTCCCTGATTTTCTTTGGGGACACTCATTGTTAACTTCAATCTATCTACTGAATAGGGTTCCCTCTAAAACCGTTCCTACCACACCGTATGAGATATGGCACGGTAAGAAACCAAGTCTGAGTCATCTCAGAATTTGGGGTTGTCCGGCTCATGTCAAAAGACAACAAGCGGACAAGTTAGAGTTTAGGTCCTTCAGAGCTCGATTCATAGGATATCCTAAAGAGTCATTAGGATACTATTTCTACATTCCAGAAGACCACAATGTGATTGTGAGTCGACATGCCATCTTTCTTGAAAAATAGTTTATTCAAGATAGCGGCATTGGAAAACAGATCAAGCTTGATGAGAAAGTCTCACAAGCAGAACGAGCTAAGGACCAAGTGGAATCAAATCAGGTTGAGCCAATAAGAACACTACCTCCTCCACCTCGTAGATCGGAAAGAGTTTCCCATCCCCCTGAAAGATACTTAGGTATTATTTCAGAGGATGTAGAGGAAAATGTTCCTCGTAGGTAATGGTGCTCATGGTGATGATCCCAAAACCTACAACGAGGCGATATCAGATATCGACTCCGAGAAATGGCTAGAGGCAATGCAGTCAGAAATTGACTCGATGCACTCAAACCAAGTCTGGACCTTGGTAGATCCACCAGAAGGTATAGTACCTATTGGATGTAAATGGATCTTCAAGAGAAAGATTGGTGCAGATGGGAATGTGGAGACATTCAAGGCTAGATTGGTGGCAAAAGGTTATAGTCAACGCGAAGGCAT